>DWNR01001518.1:0-14882 GCA_018250455.1 Polygonus leo
CCCGGCCATATTTTAGGCCATAAAAATTCAACCCCTAAATGGTGCGGTAGCGGGCGGAGCCGCGGGTACAACTAGTACGCAATAAATTAGTTGTACTCGAATTTTTTACAGAAAATTCTTCGCTGTTAAAAGTTCAATTACAAATTCGTTTGAAGTTGTATTTAAGACGTATCTCAGATGCGTTTTTTACCCTCGAAGTAATATAGACTTCGAGCATAAAATATGAACTGGTTAAGGAGTGCGGTGCTGGTGACATCAGATATGACTGATATTACTGAATGAAATTGACTGGGAAATCCCAAAGTTCCTAAAAATTTTCGGAAGAAGCTAATCTAATTCCAACAAACAGAGCGATGTTAGATGATATAGTTAGCGATGACAAATATCCCGTAGTTTAAATTAACATAAGAGTACCTAGTCGAATCACCGGCAAATGATTCAGCTCCATCGTTTTGCAACTGAAGTTATTTTTCATTGATTCATTCAATACGAGCTGGGAGTCAGTTGGGTTGAGTCACCGAAATTGCAAGTGACGTCATAGAATCTGTGAGTAGCACGTAGTACTCACGACAGGATCGTATCCGAGGAAACTGCGTGTAATAATGATTCATCGTTTATAAATATGCGTTTATTGGACAACAACACCGTCATAATAAGTTAATGTGGGTTTCAGTACGTTTATGGATGTTCCAAGGGCACAACTTGTTTATGTAATTCTTAGCTAATTTTTAAAAGCAAAATAGTATGAGCAACATCATCACGATAATTGAAATGATTTGAATATCATTACGATATAAAAAATCGATTAAGGTCAACATACTGACGACATCAATCATCAGACTTTACTAGTACTTTTACCGAATATCCGGCTTTTGAAATATCGCGTACACAAACACAAGCGTTAATTAAAATTAATATCCCGAAGTTTGTTTCTCGCGAGCATAAAATGATACAAATTTGCGGAGGAGATATAACGTAATTTACATTTTGCAAACAAGGCGATTAAACAATACAAGTAAATACAGTAAGCTAACGATTAATAGCTACAAATCATTTTAGACTATGTAATGTATTAAGCGATAGGCAAACCTAAAATCCTTGTTTTGATGTGTGTAGCGAAATAAACTATTACTTGCTGTGGCATAATTGTTAGAATATACGTATTAACGAAATTTAACAATACTTTATAAGCTTACATTTTAGCTAGATTTAAAATTAAGACAGGAAAAATAATATGTCTTATGTTTTCTTTGTTATAAATTTGCAGTTTTAAAAATGTTTTTGTTCTTAATCTAGCACGATACTAAGTTTGGCAAGTCAAGTAGTTAGGAAATATTTTCACTTTGTTCAGTGGCTATTAATAGTTTGGACGAAGTTAGTCGACAAAGCTAATAATTAACGCAGAGTTCGGAGCTTTTCGAAATCAGCTTATGAATAGCATCTGGGACTTCTGGGAGCTTGGAGGAGTGGGAGCTACGCGAAATTCATACGTAATTTATAACACCAAACTTTGTGAAACTTTAAGCTTGCCGAACGGAAAACTTCAATGAGCTTTATCGGATTAACAGTATAAATCATTTCTGAGTGTATAAATTAAAAAAAAATATCTAAGTATATTTTTATCTCAATATAATACATTTATAGTAATTCTCTAACTAAGTAATTCTTTTCTCGGGCAGTCTTTAAATCTTATGTGCATTTACGAAATTGAATACGAGACGAACATCTCAATAAACAACCTCCATCCTCCCCTATGCTTACCCTAATATCTATAATATTCACCATAACTGCTACACGATCCTAATACTTATACACGCTTGCCCATGCACATGTAAACAAAGCATTTGAAACATGATACCTCGTATCCATGACATACTATCCCTGAAGGCACCGATAAAATCAAGTAGCATACTTAACATTGATGTAAAGCTGCCACATTTCCATTTTCGTTAGTGCCCCGGAAAACCAGCTAGCAATAAATATGTAATGCACAGACTACAGACTACAGACCCCGATATCGATTTGCTTTACCAAGAGGGGTGTTTTTATTACTCAGCAGGTATGACATCAGCAGACGTAAACTTTGCTCCTGCGGTGATGTAATTTAAAGATGGGTCAATATGTAAATTTTATGCGGGAGTCTATCGGTAAAATCAGGCTTTAGGGACCTTCTTTTACAAAATGATATCACTAAGGTAGCTGACAGAAATCGATAACAGAATTAGTAAGAGGGTTATTGATTTTTTTTGCTCTGAGCTACCATTACACTAGATTTGAGAATAAGCTCTTACCGAATACAAAAATGTGGCAATTATTTCAAGTATTACATATGAAGAGTTACGAATTAACTAATGAGCGATTGGAGGAACGTTTTCCCCGGGTTACCGTCGACGCAGTTAGAGGGTACCAAGGCACTGAATAAATAAAATGCAATTAAGAGTAGGGGCGGCCACACAATCACACCCTCTCGTGACCAGACGTATTCTATAAAATAATGACGAAATCTCTCGACAGCGTAAAATAATTTAGGGGAGGCGTGATTATCAATTCAAATCTTGCTTGCTTGTATCTATTTTAACGTAATATTGTTTTAAACTATTTTGGAGGGCAACTTAATTGGCTGGCGTTGTATTACTCGAGCGATTACACTCGATAGAACATCGGTGGTTTAATCGGCCGACAAAAAGGGTATAGTCTGCGAATCCTTACATTGAATTTCGCTTTGCTAATTCGGAGGTAGTCTGAGCGAGAAGCGATGTGGCACGTGGCTCTTGGGGGCGTCGCCATGGCAACGGAGGAAACTACGTCGTTTACCACCCCCGCCCCGCACCCCACAAGCATATTCGTACTTATTCGCAACCCGACGTCCGCACTATTAAAACCCTAGGTTTAAACGTAGTTTAGTTTGAAATGTCCTTAAATTTCGCTGCCGTCTGGCTTTCTGGCTTTTGGAAAATACATTTCAACAAATTTTGTATACTTAAATTATCTTTAAAAAATGACAAAATAATGTGTTTAGATTTGGAAGTCGATAAGCGCGTCTAGTAATGGCGCCATGATAGATATCGATTTGTAATTAAGGGGTCTGTGCCAATAGAGATGGTAAATTCTATAACTTGTATAATTCAATTTCGATAACTTGTATAAAAATATGAAAGCTGCCTAACATAAATGTCTAATTTGCCAACGCACCCTTTATTGTTTAATATATTTTTGTGAAAACAAAAGTAATGTAGAAAAATAACAAAAATTACAAAAAGGCCTCCTTTCAAATCAGTGGCCCGTAATAATAACTCTATTGGACAAAGGGCTGCGAGATTTTGCCGGGCAATTTGGGCTTTGAATTGAGAGGGAGGTTTATGCGACCTTATCGTGCTCCAAATGACATACGATATGTGTTGGGAGGTCCACAATCCGAAATTATTGCACCAAGCACCCATAAATTTTGAGATAACAAGATTTTTGTCCGTTTATGACTATCTCAAAATTCGCCAAATATGCAAATATTATCCCGTAGTCTCCTCATAACATACAAAGATTTGGATTTTTTTAACAATAATTTCTCATTCACATATGTGAATTATTTCAGAGTCAAAATTTATTACCTTTTGTAGCTTGGTAGACATTCCAGGCTTGAGGTATGCTAGTAAATAACTGAATGCCATAATGAATTATGATTTTATCTTTGCTCAACCGTAGGAACTAGTTTTTACAGGCATATTTTATTAGAATTAATGGATGTAAATAACTGATTTTAGAAAGTATCGTATTAAATAAATAATTCATTAAGACTTATTTAAATCCATAACTGAGTAACATACAGACTACACACGTTTCTATATTTGTATTACATGTTTGTTTATTGTGCGATAACAAATATACTAGTAATTAAATTTTCCCTTCTTGAATTAAAGTTTCCTCCTAAAGCAAAATTAAAATAATGAAAAAAACGTTTCTAGAGAGTTTTGTGTATCAAGCAAGCGTTTTGTAAAAATGACATGGGTAACAGTAACGTATTCTATTTTAGTCTGATGCAAAATCTGTATTGTCCCATCAAGGCTCGTCTATAAATTAATTACTAACATAAATTAATTTGCTATTGTGAAATTTGACGGCATATTCAAATGCGTGTATTGTACACACAAACACATTGTTCTGTAGCTAACTGTGTGCGATACCGTCTCTAAACATTCTTCGGTTGTTTAGTCATTTGACCCCTGTCAGCGCGATGGCTATTGGATTCCCCTATGTTATTGGAAATCCCTGTTACTGTGTACGCTCTTGTGGTTAACTGAGCAATTTCATATGATGTAAGGTTAGCCACAAGCAATACTTATCTATACCACTGGTCTTTTCGTTTCAACAATTTTATCTAGAAATCAGTAAAAAATATGTTTCATTAATAAAATACAATGGTTTCGAGTGTATCGCTATATGTTACGGTATGAAACGTTAAGTTGGAACACGCTCAACTCTTAAACACAAAGGTAATCGTCGCGCCGTCCAAGTTGGAAAGTGGTAAAACGAGCGACTTTAACCAATTAAGTACTTTTCGTGTGTTGATATTATTACCTCGAGCAGTGCACAAAAGACGCTGATATCCAGTTTCTAAGTGTTCATTGTGAACCCGCCACAATGGGACCGTTGCCGTGGCGAAGGCCGACCCACCGCTGCATAACGACTGCATTATCGCTACTTGCAATGCGACGCGTTTACTTGCAGCTAAATGTGTGACATAATCCGAGATCACTGTGATTGTTAATATTCTTGCAAAAACAAGATATCAGCTTAATACCTAGGCCGATTTCTAATTAAATGTATAATACATTTGTATAATTTGTTCAAAAAGCTTAATGTCGAATCCACGCGATATATTCACACACACATACATCTTCACGCCAAATCCCTAACGGGGTAGGCAGAGAGTATCGGGTGCCAAATGGCACGGTTCTGACATACTTGCCTAGCTTCTTCCAAATGTCCAAAAAGGCGATATCTTCCATAGTCTATATATTCAATTCACTTGGGTAAATTCAATTAAATTTGATGTTGTAAAGTTGTGAAAGTAGTAGATGATACAGTTTTGAACAATAAAATACAAATACATGTGACAATAAGTTCAGTACTAAACAATAGACATCAGCGCGATTAAATCGTCGTTGTGCGACGTTCTTTTGAGTTTTTAGAGAATCCAAATTCTTAGAGAATCAACATGTTTAATCATTGGTGAATTAAATTTAAACTGATCCAGTAACTGATACTGTCTTGATCTGCATTAACATCTGACCGCGAGAATTAAGTACAATTAAGTACAACCAGCTGAACGACCACAAACCACAAAGCGCGAACGACAATTACACGTAAAGACTTACTTCCACTACTTATTTTAGTTCGTCAACTTTCTAAACGACACTAATAGACAGACTAGGCTGGTTAGGGCCGACCGTGCAAAAGGTTCAGGAATCGCTTTTCCACGATTACTTCGATTCCAAGATTAATTCTACTTTTGGTAGTAAATTTTCTAAACGCCATAAATAGACAGGTTGAGGTTATAGGGCAGATCAAGAAAATTATGGCAAGATAAAAGATATGACAAACTAAATTTATAAATAACCAGTTAATAGGCAATATGTAACCTTATAATGTTATCGTCCCAACGTATCAAACAAAACTCAAGTGGAACCTCTTCATTAAAGAAGGAAAGAGTCTTAAAATTTCAAATTCTCGACTTGATTGTAAAGTTGAGTCTGCATGTAGACACATCACTAAATATGAATAAAGTAGCAGCTGCTGATGCAGCAATTCAACTCGAAATTGTGGAGCAAAAAACACACTAGACAGCTGCTACGTCATGTCGCTTCAGTTTTATTGCAAAAAGCGTCCACTCCCATCGCAAAATCTTAAAAGCATTAGATAAGCGCTTGTAATGGTTTGTAAGTGCATATCAATTTACTTGGAAAATATGCAACCGCTCTAAAAAGCAAATCTGTTATATTTATAACACAACACTCGCTTTTGCAAATGTTTGTGCAGATAAGATTTCCTTGTAACGTTAGAAAAATATATTGATGTGACATATAAACAGAAATACAATACAAACGGTGTCAAAGTACATTTAGAAATATATAATTTGCCTCATTTAGGAATAGCAAAAGATAAGTTTGATATCTATATTTTTGATATAAAACATATCTAACGAACTCAAAATTGATAGGGCTATGTCCATCCGAGCGATCGGAGGTGGCCACTTGTCATTCTCATCGGCTGACTTTGTCAATGATATCACAGCATTGTATTGCCATCGGGTTTTTATTATCAGATTAAAGTACGACCGGATAGTTCCGGCTGACCGGACAGTTCCGGCTGAGCGTTCGATTACAAGATTTGAAGGGCAATCAATAGGGCAATATTACTGGTAAATAAAATCTTATAAGCATAAGCAGTTGCAAGCGCAAGCGAAACTGCGAATAGTTAGTCACATCACATGTGATGCGACGAATTAATGTCAAGGTCTAATAAAAACTGCTCATCCGGGATTGGACAATCAGATATTTTCCTGCCACCACGAGCTTACGTATGCACGGGAAATACCACGACGGGATACGGGATCTTATAGGTTATATGAAACTTCCCTTTACCTTCCTCCCTTGCTTCCATTTCAATTGGATTTTCATTTTTCCGGATTGCTAAAACGAAAAGTGGAGGCAATAATGATCCACAATTGAGTGAGAAATGTTGGTTATTAATTTAAAACGAAAAACGAAACGAAAAATGCAACGAAAAAGCGTTTACATATACACATTTCAGAATTTTTTTAAATTAGACCAAAACATATTGATGCTACGTATTACAACTACAATATCATGTGAAAATAACAAACTAGGGACCACATTGACATTCACAGAGGACGATAAAAATGTCAATTCAATGGAATTCTTGTGTGATGTCGTCAACGAACAGAGTCATCTAAAAATAGATGCGTTTCGCAACCGGGAGCGTGTGCCCACTGGCGTCCTGTCAGGAATCGGGAAAAGTCGAGCCGAAAAAAGAAAAATAAATATTGTCAACAACAACGTCTCATCTTGTTGGCATTTAAAATACATCGTAGAAGGTCTATGACAATTTGATATTCGGCTCTACCGTACTTTATTATTTCGCTCTATTCCCATTGATCAAAAATCGTCAAAATTCCGATGTCATTTTGCTGATAGGTTCTCAATATTCAATAGCAACAAATTAATCATTCGTAAAAACCAATACAAAGACGTTTTCAAGTATTTTAAACAGTTTTACATTTATTAATTTATTTAAACTGTTCCTTTCGTCTTTTATGATGACCCTCGAACATATAATTGAGATTTGCATAAGAGGACGATGTTATGTAAAATCCGGACAAAAGTACCATAAAATCATATATAGATATAACATAATAATTTATTTCGTGATTCTTTCGCACATCCATGCTAATCAACCTTGAAAAACCTACTGTAGAAGCGTCGGAAATGTGAAAAATAGACGCTACAACAGTGTCAAACAGGGTTGCACGCATAAGTGGGCCAGTGTGTCGTATGTCGTATCAGTAGATCGTATGCCGGTGTATGCTCGTCACATCGCATTAAGTGCCACTATTATCGACAATCAGACGCCGACCTTGCTGCTCGTTGGCGCACAAATCGTGGGGACACCAGATTGTCATCCTTCATTCCGGCATCCGCCTTACGCGCATTTCCATTATGTAATGATATGTATTGCGTAACATGTTTACTTCATGTACTTTAAATATATCAGTTAAATCTATATTGTATTATAAAGATAGGAATGTGTTATTTTTATGAAGTCATCAACCATTTATGAATTGTTTTGAGGCTCACTCACGTGAACAATGATTTGAATCTGTGCGTATATTGATTGTTTTGTAAAGTTTGAAATAATGCAATTTTTTGGCCAATATATTTTTCAAAAGTGATACTTCAAAGATCACAAGATGCATTTTAATTTGATCTACAGAAATACTCTTAAACATTAGGCTTCGGAGCCATTCATTAATGTTTCTTCTTTTTCCTCAATAATAAACATACTCATGTGAATTACCCAATAACGTGTAAAGCTACATTAATCCGCTATTTTACGTATCTAATTGGATTTAGACCTACACTAGTTTACCCATTGTACCTAACTTAATTAGTATAAGTCCGTACATCGTTTTCTACGAATTTCATACGGTCAAGTTATTATAGTGTATTTCTAGTATGTAGAATAGTTTTTTCTATGTTTATTTTTATACTTATAGCTAAATTAAAGTAAATATAAAATTGTCTGAAAATACTAAGCTTAGGATCATAAAGATATAATTCATTATAATGTTATAATTTGAGTTTTCCGAATATCCCGCGATTAAATATAATTTAACTCAATTTTGATTCTACTTCTATACTCTAGCTCTGATAACATATTATAGTGATCTAACAGTGAAAGGATTATTTTATTCGATTCAGTAACATTCGACATTTCATAAGATATAAATAATGTCTACTTCTTAACAATGTCAGTAAGATGTTGTAACAATAAACACTGCGTGATTCAGTATTGTTAAGATTTATTGGCCATCAATCATCATTATATTGCCATAAAATAGTTATCGACATCCATATCTGCAACAGTACAGTAATATACAGCCTTAAAATAGAACTATCTACTGTGTTATTGTAATACAGTTTGTATGAAACTATTTTACACAATAAGGACTATATATTTTATGATAATGAAGACAATACAAAATGTACAGTTTTATCAAATAAACTATGATTTAAAACCACAGATTACTCATTGTGAATAAAACAATTTTATAACATAATATATATAACACTCTTTGGACCAAACAAAGCTCAATAAATTGTCTCTAATACTAAATCTTCGTAGCTACAACTTAGTCGAAGCGTGACCACTCCGGCAGGTGTGATGCTGCCGACTCCATTTGCAATCTGATCTGTTAATTAGTCCCATGATTTACGGCCTTTGTCTTCCCATTAACGGTGTCCATGCATTCATATCGAATTGCGGTCGCTGACATGACGGCATAATTGTGTTTCGGGTGAATTACACCGACAATAATAAACAGCGACAAAATTAGTATCGCAATGCATTTGGAAAAGCGTGCAACGGAAGAGAGCATTCACTCAATGCTGCTTTATCCTGCAAATCTCCCAACACCGTCACGCGTTGCTACCATTGTTGATTGTCGTTGTCGATGGCGCAACCGTGTTATTATGAATACCATCATTCGTGTTTACAATTCAAATGAAAGTATGTCCGCGAAATGTGTTATTAAGTTTGACGATGCAATTTATAAGTGAGCTGGCGCTACAATTAAGTTAATGGATAGGATAGTTGTGGAAGTTCGGTATCTGGGTCACGTGCAACGGTTGCGTGATGGTCACGAGTCGTTCTCGCTACAACACTCACTATTATGGTCTAGTCATTAGCGTCACTCGCATCAATAAAATGCTGTTTTCTCAGCAAGCTGTCTTACACGTACCCATTCTACTTATTGCTATTGATTTTGTGCCTGTCTGCTCAGTGGGACGGCTGGAAAGTTGACTGTAACTGTGACTTGAGTAAGCAAACAATTACATTAATGTGTATTATGATAGACGAAATGCAGTCATTTCAAAATGTGATCTATTGAATTAACGTTAAGTATACGATAGCAACAAAAACAAAAACATCGCCGTCACAGCTGTGCTTTTCCAATGCAACTAAAGTTCCTATTACAGTTTAATTTACCTAATGGTCTAGCTTTTAAAGGTAAGCAATCAACCGTACATGTAGGCATTTAATTAAATTAGTTTGTGTTACAAGGTCGTCCTACCTTGACAATGAGTTTGCTAATTCCATACGAAAATAATTCAAAGGTTAGTTTGTTTGCTATAAGCTGCTGATGACTAATCGGAATAAAACTGGTTACATAAATTTTGTACTATCGTAACTTCTTTAAACATACGGGTACTTAAACATATCGTTTATATTTTGGATAGCAAATTAACAAGTTGCTATTTTTGTTTCAAGGTTAATTTATGTGACAAATATCAGAATATCATTTACAAAACTGATGCCTACGGCTGACTACAACTCCAGACATTTCAACCGTAAAATTTAATTCCGAATTTGTGGGTCATTCAATCTCATGATGTCTCTAGACATTGTTAAAATCATCTAAATTGGCTTTTATTGAGCTATCCATGTACATAATTGTACTGTCGAGTGTCTACGAGCTACGTCGAGACTGTCAGCGGTGAGGCCCGCATCCTATTGTTTCAAGAGCTTTGAGTGTCGCGGGTGCACATTACCCATCATAGTGCACATACGTCCCTCTCGACACTCGTAACTGCGTTTTTTAAATTGTTTTGTTTCTAAAACACAACTGCAGTTTTAATTTTCAAATTAATAAAGTTATTTTGTAATGTTTTTACTATTTTAAGTATGTTCTACTTATATCGTAAAGAATAATATTATGTCTCGTTTATCTACATCGCCCAAACCAACAACCTCACTCATTCTATAATGTTTTTTCTACTTTAAATACGTTTCAAATCTCAAAGAAACGTTACATTATTACGTAATAATTGAACAAATATTATCCCTGTTCACGTAAAGATCAATTGTTTTGCGTTCATCTGCGTCATCTAAGTCAAATCTCCGTTGTTAATTCCCGTCATAGTCTCGACCATATAGGCCATATAGCACGGTTTACTGTATCCACGGCATATGTTATAGCATTCGTCACGTGTCGTTCCCACGCTATCAGCTGGTTCGCGCGCCAGTGCGCACGCGCAGCGGCCCGCGACACACCACGTCACTAGCGCCAGGCGGCTGATGTCTCGGGATAACTGACTACCGATGGCGTCTTGGTTATATATGGTCTTTATAGACGGTTCCAGATGGTAGAAGTAGATAGTAGATGGTGCAGTTCGACCGCGAACGTGTCACCGCCACACTCATACCTCATCCTATGTGAAACAAATTTTGCGTTTCGATTTGGAGAGACGTGGTTACTTACTATACTTATGAATGAGGCGAATATCTTGGTGCTCAGGGATAGCGACGTATCTGGACTGGACTAGATGGCCAGCCTAAGGTACGATGAAGTCACACTTGAGAATTATTACTGACTAGCTTTTACTCGCGACTTCGTCTGCGTATGAGTCGAAAACCCCTTGGGTGTAAAATTTCGAAAAATCCTTTCTTAGTGCTCACTTAGATCATTAAAGGAATCCCTGTACCAAATTTCAAGTTTCTAGGTACAGTGGTTTCGGCTGTGCGTTGATATGTCAGTCAGTTAATCAGTTTTGCCTTTTATATATATAGAAGATGTTCATGGGCGGCAGTGACTTATTGTCATCAGATTGATTGCATGCTCGTTGCTCGTTGCTACTCTTATACGATAAAAATATAACAAACTTTCCATAGTGTTAACACGACGTCACTAACACTAGGCGGCTGATGTTTGGAGATAACTGCCAACAGATGGCATCCTGGTAATATACGATCCTATAGCCAGTTAAGTATAAACTATATCATAATTACAACAAAACTTCCACACTATTAGCATTTTTGATGTAACATCACTTGCTCAATATTGTAGTGGACGATTTTCGTATGTAACAGTTATCTATTGTACATTTAGTTCATAAAATTCAACCTTGATATCTAAGTTTGAACGTGGTTTTCAATAAGATAACTCATACTTGTGATGGGAAGAAAGTTATACTGACACTTGTGAGAATAAAACTAACAGTTATTATAGATCAATAGGAAATTATCGAGGGACCGTTATAATTGGCATTCACAGACAGACTGAAATACACCCACGAGAAGATTCTACAATAGCGCAAAAAATGACGTTACTTAGACAATGATGTATTATTACATTTATAATATAAGAATATACGTAAGATTAAGTTCAATATCAAAGATAAACGTCTATCAGTTTGTACGTGTTGCTCAACTAGAGCTTTTAATTCTGTCTTGGCGCCAACCGCTTCGCCCACGTGAATTTTTTAACTGCGCCCCTTCGTAATGAGATGAATTATATGCACTTACTCAACGAGCCGAGCCGGAAAAGGTAATAATAACTCCTACTAATTTACATTTCTTTTTTCATGAGGTTTATAATTGCGTGAAAGTAAAATAATAATCTGATAACAACAATAAGGCTAGCAAGCATATCATCATCAAATCCTTAATATTTTTCATCTGAGATTATGTAACTACATCAAATGAAGTTTGTACTTTTCAAACAACTTAATTTGATACAAAACATACAAATGATAATATAATGAATGGGGGTAACGAGACTTTGTGTTTGAAATATTCGCTAGAATCATGATAAAATAAGTCAATGAACGCTGACAATGAAATTGGTATGACCGACATTACTTGCCAAAAGTTTTCCTCGATACAATTTAAAGCAAAACTGTATAACAGGAAGATGCAATCGATAACAGAATAATGGCCATAGAAAAGTATATCAGAGGAGAAAGCCGGACGGGAGCTTGTTTCATTACAGAGATGACGTGGCATCTGATAACGAACCTATTACCGACGTAATTGCCACTCAATGCGATCCGCCCATCTCACGCCTGGCCTGCTGTTGCCAACTAAATTATGCTGAAGTCGAGTTAGCACTGAATATACATGATAACGCAAGCACAGGGAACAGATCTCGCCATAAAATAGACAGATACAGCTTGCAAACGACGTACAAATGCAATGTATCAAGATGGATAAAGCAAATTCGACTTGTATGCAAATTAGGGAATTGAACCGTGCATTGATGTTTTATTTTAGGTACAACAAATGTAATTTATATTCCCACAGATCAATTGTTTTACAGATATCAGATTTGCTTATAACAAATATTGTTGTAACACCAGCGTACATAACGAAATGCGTGAAGAAACTGAAGTTGGACTCTAAAATTAATATATTAGTTCTAAACTTAATATAAGACCCGAGTAGCTGGTGAATAATAATCACCATGATTAAACTAAGCTGTCGAGATGTATGACACTTTATTATAGGTTGTAAGATAAGTTATGAGTTATTTAAACAACGAACGTGCCCCGACCAGCCTTCACGTCGGTCAAAGTAAAGCTTGGAGTATTGCACGCGTCGTTGATGTCATCGTGCCTATTTCGTTACAACCGATGGCTGATAGCATACGTGAGGTTCACTACAGTCATTTGTAACTGGCGTACGCTGAAATGCTTATCAGATCACAGATATAAATACCCACCGCTTCTCTAACAATCACGTTCCGACAAATTAGCCTTTCAATACACGTTTGGCACAATTGCGTAGTAATTGACTGAATGAAGAACATATTGATCCATAAGTCGCCTTAATTGGTGCTATGCCCGAGTTCCTTAAGCGTCTTTACGCTGACAGTAATGGAATACGGAATATAGGCAATGCAGGCGCCAAGAACACAACTGGGTTAAAAGCTTAGCGCTGTATCTTAGTCAGCTAAGGAACAATGACATATAAATTCCTTTAAGAGCCGACGCATAGAGATAAAATTGTGCGCTTGCATTTACAGTCTAATGAAAGGAATGGAATCGTTTCTCGGATGCGATAACATAAATATTGTTAAAATGACGTCATATTAATCTTCAAGCCTGCAAGTAATACGATTTGAATTAAATTCAATCAGAACCATTAAATTCAATAAGCCGTTTAAAATATATTAACCAAATTACGAATTCGAGTTTGAACTAAATGTGTTCCGTAATATATTGGACATTAATCCCCTATATTATTGATTGCTTCTACACACGTTATACGATTACGGCGTAGCAAGTGCCGGCGGGACTCGGGAGGGTTGCTTTAAGCCAGGATAACTCAACTGAACAATTCTATTGTTTTGCATAAAAATATGCAACGTAACGAATGAATTACGTACGTAGATCTATACTAACGTGTATCGTATATGAATTAGGTATCCATCAGTTAAAAAAAATAGTCGTAACGTTATTTTATTTCATAATACAAATTGTCTTCCATCATATTCAGAGAATTTGCTTTAAAACATTGCGTTCTTTAGAAATATTTATTTTGAAATAAAGATATACAATTTAAAGAAATGAAATGATCTGTTGCACACTTTGTGTTATGCAGCTGTTACAACATAACTTCACGTCTTGTCTGTTGTTAAATTTGATCCTGTGCATTTGTATGATTTACAACAGCCTATTAACTTTATGGATAGTTGAAATAATCACACATTGGTGTATTATTTCAAATAATGTTCTTTCATTCTTTTAGGATCGTTTGACACTCATGTAATTGTAATTTCGTCCAAAGATTAATGTACCTACCTTATGAAATATATCAAACGATCAGGCCTCTGCTGCATTATTATTTTGTCGCATAAAAACAATTATACGCTCAATTTATGTGCAATTTATTATTTTCGCGGTAAATTAGCGTTTCTTTCATGCCATTGTCTTGTTAACGGCGTGTTGATAGAGGAATGCTTGGCACAATGCCAGACACTCATTAGATGCAAAACAATAAAGTGTTGACTTCTTAAAAGATGATTAATACATAGTAACCACTGGGTCAAATAATTAATTTTTTAATAATCTCAAGCACTTCGTTCTTTGATTGAGTGAGATAGAGATAGTAGATTACTGCTGTATAAAATAATTTGTCTTTATAGAAATGTATTTCGAAATAGAGGTAGAAAGTCAACAATAGTGTGGCACAGATGCAGTACAACTTGTGTTCAAAATTTGGGGGCATATGTTTGCGTGGAAGGCAAATGTTTGTTCTGTACTTGGGTGTGCGCGTGATGCAAACGATTTTTCGTATTTGTACAGTTC
>DWNR01001519.1:0-14881 GCA_018250455.1 Polygonus leo
ACGTGTCTCCATACGAAATCCTCGTTTTCTATGAACATTAGCTGAATAGAGCTGAATAAGTGTGTGTAGTCCCTAAGCCGTGAACAGACAGCGTTTACTGGTAACTGCGTCACAATGATTGTTAAGGGGCCAACCCTTGCGCCAAGGTCGATGGGGTGCGCCGATACAAATTGTTTTGGATTGAGCTGACACCGGTTTTTATCGTATAAAAGTAGCAAACGAGCATATAGTGCACCTGATGGTAAGTGGACTGCCGCTCATAGACATTTACCTGTTTACTAAATTACGGTAGAATTTTATGCCGAAATTGTGGCGTGAACGTGTCTTATGATGAATCTCTACTTGTCGCTTATCGAAAATAAGTTACTATTTCTTCACTGATTGCGTAAGATTTTGGTCTGAATCGGACATGTTTTCCATCATCACTTTTTGAGCGTTAGTAATGAACAGACAGCGTTTATTGGTAACTGCGTCACAACTGATTATATTGGAGGGGCCAACCCTCGGCCAAGGTCGCTAGGGTGAGCCGATTCAAATTGTGTTTTATTTACGTTCACCGACCGCCATTTTAAATTGCACCCAAAACATGTTGGTGCTTCGCTCTATGCAATTAGGGGATAGATTTATCGAGCTTGTAATATTGATGGGTTCTTTATTTGATAGTTAATATCCTGAATAGATGATCGTTAGTGATATGAATGTTTTTATCACAAAATAACTATTTTTATGAAAAGAAATTCAATAGATAGGTAACGAGCAAATTCTATTCAAGGTAGGTAACCTGACCTAACCAATGTACCAATTATTGTTAGAAAACAAGAAATAGTAAACAGTACCATATGTTACAACGTAATAAACACGTGGAAAATTCTTGAATAACAAAACAATGGAATACATAATATGTTTTCGTTGTCTTGGCGCTGACTCCAAACTAATGCCGCCTTCGATTCAGTTGTCGTAAGGCGCAGATCAGATGTTCTTACTTGTTCATATATTTATATAGCAAGCTGTGTGGATGTTATATCGTTATATTAAGTTCTATGTTAACATAAATTTAGGAGAAATACTGGATTTGTGTAAGTCACAATAGAATTATCTCATAAAATTTTATTCACAGAATATATGTGTATTGGCCCTTACAGCGTTCTACAAGTAATACGAACAACGTAGGTATGTACGCACGTTTCGCTTCACCGAGCGATTTTATTAACGTTTTCCGCGAAACGTGATCATCTCAATTGTTTTTACTGCCACGCCGATTTCTGTTATCATCTGGATCGTATTACAAATATACGAGTGTGAATATCGTATAGTACCAATCTTCGGCTTTACGACACGATATTTCAAAATCTGTGTTCTCCTTTCCCTCATCTTCAATCCAACTTCTGAAATAGCAGAATATCAGATATATTTAACTTTTTCTTGTATTATATATGTTTTTTATTTTTATATAAATGTGTGTTTAATTTAACAAACAATTAAAGCTATAAAATAGAAAGTGTAAACATTTTCTTATCCATCTTGCAATAGAGAGCAAACTAACTCATCAAACATTACATTGATAACTAATATCTTAATGCGTAATAGAATAATTCATAGAATTAGATTGGCTTCATTGAGAAATTATCGCCCGGTTGATCTTTAGCGCGACCTCATTCTTTAACAAATGTTTGGACAATATCATACTACGAATGAATCCATAATAACATAATCATCCCAAATCAACGAGTGCGGTCTCTATTCACTTATTATTACAGTGCTGAATAACTAACTCGTTAACTTGGCCCAGTGTCAAATAATTTTATTTATAGCCTCCTACTACGGAGAATCTACGGTTTAGAAGAAAGCGTACGAACTCCGTGGAGTAGATTAGATCGATGTAAAAATTGTAAAATAAGGCATCAAGTTAGCTTAAAACTACTTCGCAACAATCCGCGTGCATATAATGATGGTAAGTAAATAGGTACTTTTTGAGACATGCAGTATGTCAAGTAAAAAAATTCATACAGGTTTACACCGTCATTCGATAGATTTCCGCAAAGTAACTCCTGATACTATTAAATTTCTAATACAAGGTATCTAACGACTACAGTGTTTATTCTCGGACTATTGAAACAGTTAGGTAGCTTTTGGGGCTTACTATCCTCCTACATCTGCATCTTATGTTAAACAGTGTTATTTTAGGTTGGGTTTCTGAATGTGCTTACATATACGTAAAAGTATTAAGGAATTTGCACTGGCACTTAACACAGAATAAATTTTAACACTGAAGTAATTGACAGAACCTGTCGAGCATAATATATTACGCTTCTAAACCAGGTGACATATTACCTTTATCTTATATCATATTATTCATTATACCTTAATAGAATAAACAAAAACACATACATAACAAGAAAAAAAAGCATATATACGAGTATTATATATTGTGGCATACTCTTACACCAACTGATAGAAAGAAATTAAGATTGTGGCCTCATGTAGATACTGAAGACATAGGACACAAATCCTGCTTTTTCATTGGAATTTTCTCATTATCAGCAGTATTTAGTTATACATTTCTTTAACGTAGAAGGTAACATAATGATGCTCCGTGAGGTCTTAAAAACAAAGTTGTGAAGTTTACCAAACTTAACACGCGTGGTGGCAAATATCCTGCGAGACGAAAATGAGTCGATAATGATGAAGTGCCAAGAAACAGCAAAGGCTAAGTAAAAGCTAGCAGACATGCTACGTAGGCTGAATGTCATGCTCCACTTCATTTCCATGAAGAGATAAGTAGGCAACTCAAACAAAGGCACGGGGGTAACGCACGAAAGAGCGACAAAAAGGCGCGATGGAAAAAAACTTGAACATTCGTCTTGTCTATTCTATCCAATCTAAGGACGATGACCTCGCGAATACGATCTCTGACTCTAGCATGCAAAAAATAAACACGGACTTTTCATAAAAAACGCGGCGGGAAATACGTCATTGACCGAGCCAATTACTTCGATAATTCGCACGTTTGCTCTATGTGTGTTAAGTGCTGGGTATTTGCAAAGATTAAGTGAGTTTAATTTCTATTTCTATGCCCAGGTGACTAATCTGTTTAAAATAGATTTATAAAACACGGGTCTCGTGTGAGACTGAGTAGAAATTTAGACCATAATCCACCACGCTGACGACGTGGGAATTGAATGGTAGACTACACAGATTTGATTGGTAAAAAAATCATTTACTGAAAATAGCTAAGGCGGTACTATCTTCTCAAGCATTATATAAAATGTTATTTTATTTTAATATGTTATCGAGTTATCAAAATTATATTCACATTGTACTTGAAATAAATGAGTACATTCAAGATTTTTCTGTAACGCCATTTCCTCTATTCAAGCGACATTAATTCGGTTAGAACGAATCATTTATTCTGATTACGTCATTCCGCCGCGGTCATTGACAACGTCCTAATCTGAAACGCGTTAGAAATTCCACCAAAATACCTCTATTCTCCTCGCTTAATGATTTCAATTATAATCAAGTATTCAGAGGTTGTAAACAACCTAAAGAGTAGCTAGTTGTACGTAAAGTCGCTAAACTGCGTCAATAATTAGAATCACATACACGTTATAATTCAGTATTATCATTAATTACATCAGTGAGTTTAATTATAATATGTTTAATTTCCATTTATTTATGTAGGTAATAAAGTTTTCTTATCTACACAGGTTTTCTTTGTTCGGACAAGTACACGTGTTCACCTGACAGACTTAGGAGTAATAGTTAAAAGTGTTAAATGATTTATTTTCTTATATAAAGTAAACAGAGTTTGCAAGTTATAATATTTGTGAACAGATATTACAGAAGAGCTCATTATTTTATGTGTAGACATAATTTTTAAGGTAAATAACTCCGTTCTGCTTTCTTTTAAACTCCTGGAAAAGACATTATCATAAAAATAAGATAAAAAATCCGTAAACAAAGCTATCCGGCGGTCGAAAGTTAATTTAAGAGCTTTAAAAATCTGTTGGTTGAGCAATCACAGCACATATTTAAAGCGAGGCAAGGGTCCCGAAAAATGACGCTCATTAAAAACATTGTTGAGGCATAAATTAAATTGTTTACGAGACCGACGAAATTAATTATTTGAGCCGAATGAAGAGCGTTAATCTATCGGACTGCCATTGGAGGCCGGAGATTTCCTCGCTGTAAAATTAAATGTCGGAGAGTAAAAGAACGCGCGGGAATTGTCCTTTTCACATCCATTTTCACAGTTTATTCAAACCAGCTCAGTCGAAACCCGGAAAGGAAACATATCGGCGAAATGGAAACATTTTTCATATCCAGCGAATGGACAATGAATAACGGAGTTTTCCTTTGATGCAAAATATCAATAGGGGGATAAATAATTCTGTTTTCAACATGTCGACCGGGCGATTTAGTTTCACATTTGGGGCTTTAGTTTTTGAAAGTTTGAAATACTTCTATCTGTAAATGTATTTAAAATCTATTTACACAAAAATAATATTAGATAATAGATATTGCATATTCCTACTGACAGCTAGCATTTACGTTTTTATAAGAATATCATTTATCAGCGCTTTTAACCAAATAAACTCTTCAGCTTTTTTTTTCTATTAGAATAGATTCTCAAACATATAATGACTTAAGTTATACATTAAATAATATACATATTAAATCTCATATAAATACATAACATATTAAAACTAATATAAATAATAATAATAAAAGCTAAAATATTATAATATGAATATAATATAAATTAATAATAAGAAATAATATGAATTATGTAGAGAAGACATTTTATTTTAAGATATACTTTGCCTGCTACCTACCTTTTTGCAATAATATGCAATACAAAAAGTCAATAATAATAAATAAATTGTTCGCTTTAACAAAATAAATTAACGAGGTCATTATTCCTAAGTAATTAATTAAAATTGTAATATAAATCTGTTAACAAGTAACTAGATTATTACAAGTCATAAAATTAAACTTAATATCTTACTTAAAATGACTAATAATTCCTTATTAAAAATTTGTTATTTTGAAATATTACATATATTAAGAAACTGGGATATTAATAAAACGTACGTGCTACTCAAAATATTCATACACACACACATCTTCACGCCAAATCCCTAACGGGGTAGGCAGAGAGTATCGAGTTCTAAAAGGCACAGTTCTGACATACTTGCCTAGCTTCTTCCACTTTCATAACCTCAAACACATCAATTTAGGAGTCTCTTGACGCCTCCTTCAGACAGCACACGATCAATTTGATCATGAAATGTCAGTCTGGGTCTCCCTCGGTATCTACATCCGTCCACATTTTTCATTGTATATCTATTTTGATAACCTTTCATCCGTCATTCTTTCAACATGTCCGAACCACCGGAGCATTCCCTTTTTTACACCAATACTTTCTTTTCTTTCAAAACAATTATAACTCGCTATAACAGTCAAACACATACAGTTGAAGTAATTTAAAAACTATAAAAGGGTCTGTTAAGTAAACAAAACAGTCGCGAAACAATCGCCAACTAACCCCTCATTAGTGTACGCACGACTGCATGTCTGATATGGAAAGAATCAATCGCAATTATTTACACGGTTGGAACTAGTTATGGTAAATGAGTAAAACGTGTTTCAATTCAGATGGCCGCACCGCGCGAACTTGCAAGCTTTCAATTGAATGTGTTTTTATCACTTTTTGCTCGGTATTTATTATGTTAGGTTCGTTTTCAGTTGGTGCATTTTAACTACTGGTATTTGCCTGTTTTTGTATGATCTTATTTAGTATATCAGCTCGGCTTTAATGTATAAAAATCCCGTGTTAGTAATCGTTCACGCCAATTTCCGAAACTAGTAAATCGATTTTGGTCAAATTTTGCATATGTATAACTTGATAGGACTTTTAGATCTACAAAATGACGTTGTTGTTAAGATTTTCACAAACGATAGCCAGTTTATTATATTTTATTATAGTTATGATATAATATAATTGACATACTAATTTTCAATAATCCAAAATTTTATGAAAATGTCTGAAATTGTTCATAAATCATTTTAGGAAAGATTGTAGCTGTTTTCGTAATGGAACAGAAGATCAAAACAGAAATCCTATCCGTATGGAATTAGGGCCGTCGAATATATTTATTTCTTTTACAACAGATATATTTTGGTGTAAACCTGCCATATTTATTTACGTAACATTAGAAATAACTTAAGGTGGACATTTTAACCGGTATTATTAAAACTCTAAGACTTATTAACCAGTAAAAACAACTTAAACCGGTGGATCTAGAATTGTAGCTTCTAGAATTATAAAATTGTTCCAATGAATTCTTTGAAACGTAGATCAACTATGCAAAAGAATTTATGTAAAACAAATCTCTAAGGGTTCTGAATAATAGATAACGGTTTATTTATAAATAGGCAATATGAGGGAGATATCGTAAACATAAATGACGGATTTCTTTAAAATGCTAATTGGAGGACGTTGGAGTAAGTAGGCATCAGTATTTCAGATATTGTGCATCTGAATGAAGAATGATAGGAATGAAGTTTTCTTCAGATGTAAACATGGACTAACTATAAATAATTTCTCGCATCTCTAAATGCAGTAAAGGGAACGTATAATAACAAAATCTAAATTCTTTATATGAATTGCGTTGAATAAAAGAAATCTGAATACCTGTCAGTATACAACATGGTTAGACCTTCCTTGCCCATCTGTGCCCTCCGCCTTATAGACCTTCCTTGTTCTCGTGTGCCCTCCGCCTTATCCAAATAGCCCTTTATAACGTCCTCACACCGCCAGTACACACGTACACATCAATACAACCATCAAATCCACTTTATAACAACCACAACACCGTTGCTAGGCAACAGCTTGTTAGTAAACATTTCCAACCACCGAGACACGTCCGAATTAGCACCTCCAGTCGTGAGAAGCTCTCCACTTGATCCGACGGAACCCGTCTTTTGACCATTCTTGGTGGCTACGGACTTTCTCATTCAACATGCTTGTTTGTGACTAATAAAGTGCTGGTAATAATTTGGGAGCATACAAAGAGTTCAAAATATATTTGGTATATAAAATTTGCTATTCCCTATAATGATCTCCAAGCCATAGGTATTGGGTACCTATCTTTTAAGTAATATGGTATACAGACTTTAAAAGAAATCTTTCTGACCAGACGTTGAAATTATGAATTTAGATTTGTTTCTGGATCTGTATATTTTTTTTCTCATGTTAAGTTAAGTACAAGAAATTCAACGTAGAAAATGCTATTTTTTTAAAAGGTCCTTTACCTTTAATAAAATTACTCGTACCCAATATACTTTGTAATATATATTATAATTGCGATTTATAAGAAATAGAATTTTAAGTAAATACTTCCAAGTGTTTCTTACAAAACTTTTTCAACTCTTAACCTTCTAAGAAATGTATCAGTAGCGAGAAATTGGGTTTGATTTATTAACACCTAAACCCTCTCAACTGTTTACTGTATTTTCGCGGAACGCTATCGATCTCGACTCCAATTACTCGTTAACTTTCTTTATCCTAAAACAAAATAAGATAACGTCGTTAACTACGCAAAATGAGCTCAAGCTATTAAATCTAGTACCTTTATAATTATCATTGTATCTACGTTCGAAGACAAGAAAAGATTCATTGACCTCAAAAACATTTCGGAGATCTAAACACGTATACATAAATAATATAACATACATAATAGTATCTAATTTGTACATTAGAAAGGCGTTTCAATAAAAAAACAAAGTACTCGAGCAAATGTTTCACTCGAAAACTTGATGTAGGAAGTCTGCGGTAACGCGTAAATCATTACGTCATGCATCTTTCTTCTTTATTATTCGTCACAGCGTTCGCGATCGACGATGTCAATTGTTTTCGCGCTCAAACAATAGCTAGTGTGAAGGAACTCAACGCGGTAATATATTCAAATGATATCGAATCACGAATTTCAAATTCCGTTCCTATTTTTTGTTTTGCTCGTTTGAATGGACGCAAAAAGCTCCAGTTCACCTAAATTCGGCGAAGTGAGTCTCGGTATGCGGCAAAAAGTACTGTCATATTACTCGAAATGTCTTGTTCTTTAGACAGTCTGCAACGCTTAAGATATTCATCTATCATTTCTTTGTAATTTTGTAGCAAATGTAACTGTTTGAATAATTATAGTCACTTGCCATCCCTACGTACATATCTTTACCATACCATGGCCAGAATACCGCAGCGCTGATAAGGAAGATATAATTATACGTGATGTCTCAGAATCCAAGCCTTGTACGAACGTTTAAAAAACTAAATCTTTGCACTCCAATACGTTGTCCCCCTAAAGCTTCGTTCTACTGCAAGTATAATTAAAATAAAATTAAGTACACGAACAAAAACTTGAACATTTCGCAAACACGATTTGGAAGCCTAATAAGGTTGCAAAATGCAGTTTACTAACTGCATTTTGCGCATAAACAAAAGTCAAATCAGCGACAAAAATATTATGATGGAATGTCGAGTCCTTAGCGCCACTTTTTTACCGCGATTGTAAAACGCCTATCATAACAATGGCCGTCGCGATTGGTCACAGTATCATCAACCTCGGTGGTCCGTGCATTACTACCACGCGAGCCACCGTTACGAATCTGCGTTTGAAAAATTATGCACCGAGCACGGCTTATTTACTCAAAAACACCGGTTATAATCGAATGGCTACTGTTTTAGCTAAGGATGCCATTTGCAACTTGTCGTCACTTATTATCAAAATTCCTTAACAAATACAAATAAATTTGTTAATCGGAGTTAATCTTCAAGAACAATTTTGTAAAATAAACAATATATAAGTTGAAAACAACTGATATTACTCAAAGTTGGAATTCGTAAAATGTGTAAGTATTAAGACGATATCATCATCAATAATTTTAATTCAGTTTCAAGTAACATTTTCTTTTTTAAATTAACAATGACAACACCACTAATGAATTGCAAATTATTAAAACTGCGATACACTCATTGGATTTTCCCACGTAGCAAATTTTTATGCTCCGATCCTTTTAGCAGGAATTTCAGTGTAATCCGATATAATGTAAATGTGTAATAAAAATCAAAAGTAATTTGATTTGATGATTAGTTACAACGTAATGATACTTGTTTATTTATTAAAATACACTGACAAATGTATTAAACATTTTCTTCTCTTTTAGTGCGTTATGTAATACAATATATACTTTTATTAACTCTTCGAAATATAAACAGAGGGATAAAACTATTGCTTTAAGTAATGCCCTAAATTATACATATTTCCCCCAGTTGTAAATAAGTGGTATAGTACAAATCAACCATATTATTTCAGTAAAACACATTATTTGCTTCTAGACTTCTTGTCGATAGAATTCCTCTGAATGTCCAGATTAAATTAAATATATGAAAGTCAGCCCTAACCGGGTCGGAGTCTGGGAACGTCTTCGTGATTGGGTCGCAATGAGATCGGGTATCGATTTACGTCATAGCAACGAGAATGCACGTGCACGCATAAAAACTCTAATTGTAAGATGATTTGGCCAAGTGACGCGCTTTCGTACTGCAGACGGTTTTTTAAGAAAATAGTTGTATGTTTGTGTAAAGAAATACGTTACTAACATATTTCATGCATTCATTATTTGGACAAGCGTATTTTATTGTACAAAAAAGAAAATTAATGACTATAGTAATAACTATATATCTTCGGTGTGAATAATGATAAGCGAAAAAGTAAAAATACAAAAAGACAACTAGTCTTTTTGTATGATAATTTTTGTTACTATGTTAATTATATTTATATGTTATATTTTTTTGTCCAACTTACATACACACATATTTAATTTATAATCAATCATCTAATATAGATCTGCCAGTGATTCCATTAAGGAAAAACTACTTATTATTTGGTATAACGTACATTTTATTCCATAAATACAAGACATATTCTCTTGAATAAGTAAAGTTTGGCTTACGAACCTTAATATCTAACTAAACTCAAGAAAGAAGCTTTCAATATATCCAATAGTTGACAAGATTATCCCGACTAAGAACAAACTTTGTCTCTTAATAATATTAGTTAGAGAAAATGTTTGCGGAACATTAAAGAAAATGTCTCAAGTGATATTGCGTCGTAAATAGTTTATCAAACACGTCCAAGTTACGGCTAAATGGACATATTTAGATGTTAGGATTGTTTAGAACTCATATATTTATTTAAAATATAGTGATTTGTAAATAAAATATTTTCTAGCAGATCCAGGTTGCACGCTACTTAGGTACTGTATTTGATGATTTGTTAATTACTAGGAACAACATAATTCCATATTCTATTAATATTATATGTATTTTTAGTTATTTAAGTACATAAAATAAACTAAAACTATCATTCCTAATCAATTATCCAGTGTAGCTCATAAAAAAAATGCCAGAAATGTAATCAGCAGTTTATTTATCATGAGAATGTGTTGATTGCACAAGTACCTATCTCTAAATAAATTGCTCCCGTCTTTAACTATAACTATGAAAATTAAATGGTACGAGCTTATTTTATTCTGTGATAAAAATTACATTACACGTCCCAAGTCACTACAGTTGTCTTAACTTGTTCTTTCAATCCCTTATACTCCAGACGCATGTCAGGAATTTCGTCCTGAATTTCGCCCAAATTGACAGCGATCCAATAATCACTGTTCGTTCGTCCGCAGTGTTAGATCCGTATTCATTGATATTGCCTTTGAATAGAATTATTTCCACGTCAGAAATCCTATTGAAAAGTGACACAAATCGTCTTTGAATTGAATATCGAATCGGAGGTAAAAAAACAATCATTTTTTTTTTTGGGGCAATTTTTTTTTCTATTGTTTGAATTAACAATCTCTGGGTAATTAGATATTTGGTCCGTTATACTGGTAGGTACTAAAATAATTATGAAAAATAATCTAATTTTACAAATAGCAGCACTCCATTAAATATGTAGTTTTACAGTTGTTAGTGCCATACTGGTCATCTATTAAGAAGACCACTTAAGACCTACTACAAGTAGGACACATAGCTTCATTAATCTTAATAATATAAAATACCTTGTCTTGAAACTGCTTAACTGATTCTAAATAAAATTTTGCACTTGCGTGTATCTGGGGTCCAATTCCAGAGATATCCTATCTCTTTTGAAACTCCATCCTGGACATAGGCCTCCCCTAATAGGCGCCTCCAACCGGTCGCGGACCCTCTGAATACAGTCTTCTTTAGGTCCTCATATATGTAAAATCTAAAAGACAATGCACTATTATCGTACTACACGTGTACATAGATGTATAACACGTGTGACGAGTACTAAAAATGACGGAAATAAAGACAAACATTTGCGGAATTTCTTTTCAAAACTGCCGAGTTTTATGCCTCTGATGAAATTATCCTCATTACTTCGCCGAGTATCTCGTACCAAGATGTCGTAGACAATCATGGAAATTTTATTGCTTTCCGTCAACATGCCAATTCGTTGTTTGTAAACTGAATCTGTGATAGAACCTCGTTTTGTATTGTAATATCTAATGTTAATGTAAACATTGTAATAATACTTTCATGGGAGCAGACTTTTAATATAAAAATTGAATAAAAAGTATTCCAGCGAAGAAGCCATTTTAAATACAAATTGACGTTGACGTTCATTAGAATATAATATGTACTTAAATATTTTTATGACTAAAGGATTCTTTACTTAATATTACTGCATGTTTTTAGTTACATTATATTCATCATAACGTTAGACATAATGCTAATAGATTTAAATAATAATATATTTGACATTTCTCACGATCACTCACGAAAAATCAGTAAACGTGCTGCTTAAATTGTGAAGTCTGTTACAGTATTATTTATAGATGCATACTTTGGACATTTATCACGCAAGGTATTTTCGTTCACACTTCGTATACAATCATCAAGACTATTTATAGGCTTTATTAATAACTCCGAATAACTCGTTTGAAACGCCGACAAAGTTGATGTGAATGAGAATCGAAATGTTAATTTGAGATGCGCAAAAGAAGCAAATAAGAATTTTCATGAATAAGAACGAGCACTCACTTCGTTTCGTTACATAACGAACATAAGCCTTCGTGGGCTGAATGAACTGATGACGTCACACGTGACGTAGTACAGTGCGTAAGCTAAGTATGCGTTGTGACTACTAATCAAGTGCTTCTATATATAAAAAGCAAGAAATTACTGGCTGAGTGAGTGATGACTGATCTTACAAAGCACAGCCGACATTGAGTCTAGAAAGGATTAACTCACTAAAATAGGATTTTTTGAAATTCCTAAACAGGTGAAATAGGGGATGAAAGTATGAAACTACGTTAATTCGTAGTTTGAAATGTGAAAATTGGTCCGTAGGCTTATATTTGGAAATAAAAGTTCACTGATTTTTTTTTTCAAAACATACTTCATAGGGGATAGAAATGGAGATGAAAGGATTTACGCGCACAAAATCATTACACAGTCATAAAAGAAGTACCTGCCCTCGTATAATACACCGCATAATCGTTGAGCAAACACGTCGGACTCACGCCGCGGTCACACTCCGGGCTAACCGTTCAATTAGCGAGTCGCGGCAATTAGGCCCGCCGCACACAGCGCGCGATTTGATAGAATCACCGAGAAGGATTGTGGCGGATTGAACGCGTCTAGCGCTACAATTGCTTTGATACATTCCTAAGAGGTTCGTGTTTACTTTGACGCTGGGCTTAAGTGCTTAGATGAGAAAATAAATCGTATTGTATTGATTGTATTTATTTATGTGTACTTATTATAAAATAATACGAAAGAATATCCTTATACCTGATCATTCTAAAGGGGTAAACTAGGGAATAAAAGTATAAAACTTCGTTATATCGAAGTTTGAAATATAAACATTGGTACAAAGCCTTCTATTTGGAAACAACAGTTAACTATATTACTTTTTTTGAAAATATAAATTAAAGCAGGGTATGAAATATTTTACTCCAACGAAGTCATTAGGTACAAGTAAAAGAAGTACCTGCCCGCGTATAATACACCGCATAATCGTTGAGCAAACACGTCGGACTCACGCAGCGGTCACACTCCGGGCTAACCGTTCAATTAGCGAGTCGCGGCAATTAGGCCCACCGCACACAGCGCGCGCCGCAGCTTAGATTTAGATAAAATCACCGGGAAGGATTGTGGCGGATTGAACGCGTCTAGCGCTACAATTGCTTTGATACATTCCTAAGAGGTTGGTGTTTACTTTACGCTGAAGTAAGTGCTCTTAGCTTTGAATTGAGTATACATTCAAACGTAAAGAAGAAGAAGAAGAAAGAAGAAGAAGAAAGAAGAATCTTCTTCTTCTTCTTTCAAACGTAAAGAGTATAAATCGGATTGTATTGATGGCATTTATTTATTAATAGTTTCATGGATTAAATTGTACAGAATATGAAAGAAGAATCGGTGTTTTCCTCATAGCTAATCATAAGGAAAACCACAAAAAGGCATCACCACATTTATTCATGCTTAATAGAGATGTAGCGACGGTATGGAACTCAGTTCTCAGTTACATCGCAAGAGTTAAGTCGGGTATATCTATAGCAACTTTTCTAGCAACGTTTTGTGAAAAACTTCATATGAAGCATATAATAATAGAGTAAAAGTTTATTGTAATAGCAGTATATCTAATAAGGTCTATTATACGTAATAAACAGACAGTATATTTTTAAATTGGTGCCAGTGACTGAAATAAACTTCTAAAGGCCTCTAATAAATTACATACCAATCTTTGAATCATCTTCATTAAAAATATCTCCCTTATTCGGTAAACTGAACAAAAAGTATAAAGGATGTACTTGAAGTGCGCATAAAATCGCTATAAAAATAAATACGTTGGTAAGTAATGCTTCCAGCACTACCATTATTTAAGGTACTTAGGCCGTCGTATTGCTTACAATCCCAGCTCGGATTCATTTACTCTGGAAGAACTTATCTACTTTAAAGTAAAAGTAATAAAAATTTACGTAAGTATTACTATTAGGTTCATCAAAAGTACATCATGGTAAATTCTTCATAAATACTTCACAAGAAAACAATAATAATAATTTATAAGCTTTATATCTACTTAACTTTATGCATAAGCTTATAAATGTACTGGAGATGTTTATTACGACTTCATAATTGGACTTCTGAGTATAAATTTTAATCGAATTTATTATTAGTTCCGTTTACAATTGTATATTTTAATTGTATTTGTTTACTTAGTAAGCCACTAAGGCGTGTACAAGTAATTTGATGTCTGATGCCTTTATTGAAATGGATAACAGAAGTCCACAGGCTCATCAACTTCTACGGCATAAAAAGGTCTAGCTTCGACATGTGATACCGTCCTTTAAAGTTTAAAAAACCACCAAATAAATAAAACATTAATAGGTAATGAATAAAAACTGAATTTCCCCAACTGAATTGCTTTTTAATAGAAACTGATATGTGGTGAGTCCCAACAGTTATTTTTAACCGCATAGCTGTTTTTAGACAAAGCGTTTCGTAAACATATCAGTTAGTTCTCGTTCGTAACTGTGTAATAAGAAAGGGCTGTAAAAATAATTTGTTATGTTTAAAGATACTCAAACACTGTACGCATGGTGTGGTTTGTTTTTAAACAAATAAATAATTTACGACCTTCTCTGGGAGTTTTCGCCAGCGTTCACAACCGCGTGATTTTATCATTTACGTATTTAAGTAACAACTTTTTCTTTTTGTAACATACATACATACATATCTTCACGCCAAATCCCTAACGGGGTAGGCAGAGAGTATCGAGTGCCAAATGGCACG
>DWNR01001520.1:0-14879 GCA_018250455.1 Polygonus leo
AAACCGACTTCAAAATGCACTAAAAAGTATAAAATAATTTGAAATTTTGATGTCGGTTCCAAATGGTCTATGAAAAGAAGAAGGAGATGCCGACAGCATTTGGCACCAACATCAAAATTTCAAATTATTTTATACTTTTTAGTGCATTTTGAAGTCGGTTTTATTTTTTTTTCAGTAACACATTAATAATTTAAGCGAAATTAATAAAATAGTGTTATCGCCCTGAAAATAATTATTTACGTTTACGATACATTATTTTTACGAGTCTCAGAAATGGAAATATGTATTAATATTTATTTAGGACTTCTTTCATATTAATGATTTTAGTGGATCTCTTTGCTGCAAGTAACATCCCCGTTCGATGCTCAAATGGTCAAATCACTGAAATCACCCACACTGACCGATGAGGATTGTCGTAATAGCAAATAAAAAAAAAGTATTGTTACACAACAATCACAGAAAATATATATTTGGGCAAACACTTACCCAAATATATATTTTTTTCTATGGTTTGTGATCTCTGACTATTTAATGTTTTCTTGACTATTGTGTATTCTTGACTTACTATAGACATTGAAATGTACAACTAAAATTTCTAAATATGTATAATCTCTTTGATCAAGCAGAGTATAGAGTATATGATAAAATAAAATAGCTTGATTTAAAACATATTCTGTAAACAAACATGTCCACCGGCACTTTTTGAGGTCGAAAAAATATAGCCAGGTGCCAGTAGGTGCCATGTGTCATGTAGTTCGACCGAGGAGGTAGCACCGCCACCCTCATAATCCTCCGCGAAGCAATTTATTGTGTTTCGGTATGGGGAGGCGTGGTTACCGGCTATATTTATACGCGAGGCGAACATCTTAGTCCTCAGGAATAGCAACGCATCTGTGATCAAACTTAAGTATGACTCAATCGTACTTGAGGATGATTACTGATGTCCATTGGCGGCAGTGGCCACTTACCATCAGGTGGACTGCAAGCTCGTTTGCTACCTTTACACAACCCATTACGGAACGCTCAAAATATTATGAACAGAAAAAGACCAGTAGGTATGTAGAAAAGATTTAGAATATATTTTATACGTTTATGATATTTAACATAATTTAGCATTATACTATTACCTACATCCTGGTTAGGCAAGGATATCCTGCAGTTAATTTAGATAACTATCTTCACGTTTTGTCCTAATTACAAATTTCCTAGTTTCCTACCCTGTAGCCTGTTTACATACATATAATTTTGTAAGGTGGTCATTTAGTCGGAGGGTTGCCCGTAGGTCGGCGTTGGATATCGATCTAAACGCTACTCACGCGATACCACTGTAGAAAAAAAATACTTTTATGAATATTGCATTACTATTTACACAATTTACACACATAAATTCTAAAGAAAAAGGTCCTAGCTAATACGTAAATTGTAGCCAACGTTACGCTGGTCTGTAGGTAGGTGTCGTTTTACATCGCTAACTCAGACGAAAGGCAAATATCCAAAATATATCAAATTGATTTCTCTGAATATTAAGTACAACACTTCCATAAATCGCTTGTATCGTATAATGTGTAAAGCACTTATAAACGTAAAATATAGTCATTTATCTAAAATCTAATATGCCATGTGGTGGAAGTCACATCGTTCGACCGAGGAGGTACCACCGCCTCACAATCCTTCGTGTATTTCTTGCGTTTTTGTTTGGAGAGGTGTAGTTATAGGTACTTATACACGAGGCGAACATCTTAGTCTTGGGGATGATTACTAATGTCCATGGGCGGCATAATAAGGTAAGTGGTCACTATAAGGTGGCTCAGCATACTCGTTGGCTATCTTTATAAAAATAAATGTCGTGTCACGATGTTTGTGGTCTTACACCTCTGAAACGGCTTGATCGATTTTTATAAAATCGATATTTGTAGGCATGGTGAATAGGATTACCACTGTTACAAAACTATAAGGACTTTCACTAAAATTCTTTGGAGATCCAATCCTATTTAAGGTACCTATGTCTTACAAGTTCATGAACAGCACATCAATGACTCCTTACAATCACATTCATACTTATTTACTCTTCTAAGAACGTAAAAAATCTCTTTTCCAGACATACAAGAATTCTACGAATTAACACTTCTTGATGACACGAAATCAATCCAACAGAAGACTGCCGAGACAATTCGCATCGCCAACAAGTGGGAAGCGGATGGTGTGCGGCGCGAAGTAAGTGTAATTTTCAAATTCAGGTCGTGTCATTCGTTAGGTCATTGGTATTGAATCTGGGAGTAATTATCCCCGCAAGGGTAAAATAACACTTTCATGAGAGTAATAGAACTGGTCCTACGACCAATGAATATTAGTAAAAAATATAGTATTTTAGTACTTTTTCGTGTTACGCGCAGGTAGATTGGTATATTTTCAACAAAATTCAATTCCATTCACAATTTGCATTTGTTTATATTGTTTGCGTTAAGGTGGGGAGCGGAAGTAAAACCTACTCCTTACTTAGGTCAAATCGGTACAAATATTAGACTTTAGGAAGCAAAGGCTTTTTAACGCAGAGGGCGTTAGGTGCATATAGTTCATTTTTTCCGTTAATGATGGGTTGAAGAATGAAATGGTTTTTCTTAATTTCTTAAATTGACAAAATTTTCAAACTTAAAGATAACTTAAGGCAACTGATAAAAAAGCTTTTAAGTTATTACTTATTATAATATAAGTATTATAATAAACTCTAAAGCCCTAAAATATACCTACATACAAAGTACTTACCTCCGTGACTGCTATAGGTTGATAATAATTGCTATTTGAAGATTAATTAATTAGACTGACAACAGATTTTCACAATTGATAAATTGTCTTTATAAGCCTCACTTTTTACAAACTAGTGTTTATATAAAGTTATCGTGGACCTTGCCTAACAATGGCAATGGTAAACCAGCAATTAGCGCTACGGAAACAACCAATAAAGCTAGAACAGCGATCTCTGTCTGTAAATCATTAATATCGTTTATATTGTAAATAAAAACATGCCGTTCGGATTTGGATGCGTTTTCTGTTACTGTTCTATTTACATCAACTTTTAAACTTCATTAATATACTTATGATTGTGACTTTTATTAGTATTACATATGCAGTACTAGTGTTAGTTTAGTTAGTTAGTGGGATAATAAGGCATGGCGAACCAGTGGTACTTGTGGTTGCATTGCTTATGCAAGGGTGGATGGAAGGGAAATCGTTGTGGGAATTCGGAAATGGAGAGTAACAGACTATCAGTTTTGCACTTTAATAAATATCAGTACTACTAGTATAAAATCGTAGCGCGCCCGTAGACGTTTTTTTGGTCACATTACTTATTGCACAACAATAACATTACTTGACAATATTACTTATTACAATTGTTCAACGATTTTGGCGTCAAATTTGCACCTAGACCAATAAAGATTCGCCGTCCACTTTTCTAACCCAGAACATACCTTAATTCCATTACATGAAATGATTACAGATTACGACAGATGAAAGTGAATACAGATCAGTTTCAAATGCCTTCCTACAGGACAACAACAAGAAATCTGACCACCGAAATGATGACACTCCGGACTCAAACAAGGTAACAGTAACCTTGATTAAATCAATACAATTATTATATAACAAATGATCGTCATAAATTCATAATGACATACATATAAAATATTTAATTATAACAAGCATACAGCTAACAATAATAGTTTCCCGATTCGTGCCTATGCGCTAAATCCATGCTATAGTATGTAGTGCAGCTAAATATTATAATAATAATTCGAAATAAATTAATCGCATATTTTAGGTGGGAACCATGCCTACTATATTGCCGCCGAGTGGGGAAGGTGAAGAAAGGAAGGTAAGTTATAATTTTATTCTATAATATGATTTTTTGCACACAGAAATAAATAATACAGCCTAAATAAATCGAGAGGCTGCTGAATTCCTGCCACTTCCATAGGATTAAATAAGAACACAAGTACATATAAAAACTTTTGAAGATTTAAATATTTTACTGAGTTAACAGGTAACAAAACTGTTGTCCTTGCTAGTTTGCAAAGCTATATAAGTATATAACAATGTAGTAAGTACTAAGTACCGTACTTTATCTAGACTTACATCAGTATATCATTTTATAGAAAAGTTTGATAACATTCGTAATTTTTAAACTACCGCGGAACGGAACCCACCCTACTTGATCGATTGATACAATAATAATGTACGTGTAACGCCACCTTTTGGAAAAATTGCGAAGTTCATCGTGTTTATGGATCGTCCGCAGGAAGATTTCGTTTTGTTTTTTCTACTTTTTGATGACGTGACGTCTACGAACGAAGGTAGATAGTACCTAGTGAACGAAACAGAACGCCGTACAACAAGTGGTCGGTAATGGCGGATGGTTGGTGTTTCGCGTCTCATAGTACTATTTATAACCTAAAATATAGTACAAGTTTTCAGCGATATGTACGATAACGTTACTTCGTTGTGTGGATTTGTGCCGTTAAATTTTACAATTGTGCCAATGACGTATAAACGCTGCATCGACTGAAAGAGCTCGGCTCGTAAATGAATATATTCAGTGAAATGATATTGCACATAAAATTTTGACATTCACACTGCTGTTATTTCGCATTCGTCGCAAGTAAGGCCATATAATATACACTAATCTATTTTTAAACGTTTAGTAATTTCTCTATAATTTGGGAGCGTTTTCAATTCTAGGTGAGACTAATGCGACTTCTGTAATAGTTTTGCTTGTAACAAATCGCTGTGTTACTCGCTCATGAATTTAATGTACAAAACATAGGCCAGTGGTCCTAGATTGCACGATAAATAGCGTACATAACACGGACATTCTAATTAAAGTTCATCGCTTTGACATTCATACCATCCAATCATCGAATACCAGTCGGTAACACCCAATTAACTACATATAACAATATCATACATCCTAATAAAAATCACTATCAGAAAAGGGCTCGGCTCGAATACTATTGATGATAAGGTGCAATTTTAACGCGAGCTAACACGATAATCGGCTTATGTTATGGGGATATACATGTATAGTGAAGCAAGATTGACTCCTCCCGAAATTGGCCTTACACATAAAAATTGTTTTTGGTGCAAGTTAGAAGTGGGTTCTAGGTAGAGAATGGTGCATGCTGAACTACGTCAAGTAAGGTGCTGAGCAAAGGCACGAGTGTAACTAACAATGCATGCAGTGTACATAGTATAATACGGACAAGCGTACAGTACCAGAGGGCTATGCACACTTGGTCATCAAAATGACTGAAAGACGCAAGAAAAAGACACACAATGGATTTTTACGGAAAGTGTCTTCATTATTTAATCTTGACACGGTGAGTAGGCAGTATGTTTAAAGTCATGGTCTGTCAACATTAACATTGATTTCCAGCCAATTATATCAAAGGTGAAGTTATTAATATATAGTCTTGTATGATAAGTTTTGTTTCATTCTAAATCTTACTTCCTGTTATTCAACCTCTACCTATGTTACTCAGTGTTTACTATAATTTATTTATTTACTTTATTTAACTACCTTTATGAGTTTTATTTGGAATACCTTCTTAAACAGACAGGTGTGTACTTAAAACGAATAATTGTTCAAGCTATTGAATCTTAAATCTAAATTAGATGATTTTGTGTAGTATGAACTAAATATTAATGAGATTTGATTGCCGGGCTATGTGGTTCCCCTGTGGCAATATATCTACTTTAGTCATAACTATTTTTGCAAACCTGCTGTTATGTCCTTATTCAAACTTATATTAGCAAATGAATCTGTAATCGACTTTAGATAGGACTCTCGAAGTATTTGGTGTCTATTTCAGATGTCCATTACTAGAATCGTAACATGAAATAGACTATTGATATAAGCTTAAGTTTCAAAACAAAATATTATACTGACTATTTACATTAACAGAATGAAACTCTTCATCAGGACATAAAATATTGAGTGGATGAATGAATAAAGTAGTATGTAATGTAATATAAATAACACAGTTCATCATTTTCCTGGATTTATTCTACACTTTATGAGACTAAAACATGGCATTTAACATTAAGATGTTGTAATTTCCCTAGTGTAAATTTAAATTAATGCTTTTACTTTCATTTTTTTTAACTTTTATTACTAATTATCCTGAATAAATAAGTCTTCAAACTATTACACTTGTTAATAAGTATATTATTATATAAATATAATATCTTTTCAGGCTCACGTTTCGGCACCTGAAATGAAGCAGGTAATTAAATTAATACATTGACTAGTTTTTATCATATATGTAATAAAGGTTCATTATTTCACATATTTATCAACATGAATAATAGCATATTAATAACATGGACTGTGCAATTAAAAATTACTGCTTTTAATAGCATATTAAAAAATACACACTCTAGAACTTGAAGTAGCAACCAATATCAACCATTCAGTGGCCCTAAGTCACTTTAAGTTTACGTTAGTTGAGTTCCAGGTTAAAATTCTGGCAAGGCATAAATCTAAAAAACAAGTTTGATTATTTATCTACCTATGTTCGTTTATGTCTTAATTAAAATAATAGGAAATAATACTTATGTCCTTAGATACCTGCCTGTAATACCTGTGTATGTTAGCTGTAATTGAATTCAGTTTATATTATATATAAGGTTAAAAAGAACTTTTGGGGTACTCAATACGTATAGTCTTGAAATACAGAAAATTCGATCCTTATTCATCAAAACATCTAATCTTAATAATACAAACATAATCTAATATAACTACTGACTTTAGATGTACTCGTCTCTGAGTCCATGGCATACACAAGGAATCAAATACACCCTCATAGTTTTATAACAATAATTTGTAAAATGAAAGTTGCAGGTAAACGGCATTGAAGGTGGTGGAACAGAGCGAACAATCGGCGATGACGGGCACCTGTACATGACCGTAGTGTTGTCCCGCTCGGGCGGCGCCGGGCTGGGCTTCAGCATCGCCGGTGGCTCCGACAACCCTCACGTCGCTGACGACCCTCTCATATACGTCACCAAACTCATACCTGGTGGCGCGGCCGCAGCCAGCCAATTACAAATTAATGATGCCATATTACAGGTGATATACTGTGCAATTCACTCCAACATAAATAATTACATATCTGATCATAATATATGTATGAGTATTTATCACTTGTATCATTGTAAGAAATGTTTTATCAGATGGTTTTTGATATATACAATATACATATGTAAATTTTATAATTATATAACATGCAAATTTTAGTTTTGTAACAATTTTGTCTTTTAAAATCTATGTGTAAATGTTCTTGCTTCACTAAATTAATTGTAACTCGCCAATCACGCGAACTCGCTTTCTACACCTATTTGGAATTGAATCATATCGAAATAATAAAAGCGAAATCAAGCTACTTAGCCTGACCCAAATGATTGAGTCATCATTGGAACTGACACAATGAAACGGCTAATTCTTTTGCAACTGTATTGCTTTAAAAAAATGGCTTTTAATGCTGTGATCGCAACATTAAGATTTGTTATAGTCCAATTTTAAAACTAATCTATTTTTTCAAACAGGTTAACGACACATCCGTCGAAAATGTAACACATGCTGAGGCAGTAGACGCTCTGAAAAAGGCTGGCAATACTGTGAGACTGGTAAGCATTATGAACATTATATAACATAATCGTGTAGCCTTCCATACGAAGCTACCTTATTGAGCAATAGTTCAATGTCGACGTAACGGTACGTAAATAACGTTGGATTATTATTTACAGAAAGTAAGACGTCGCGTCACCGATGACAACAGAAACATGTCACACTTATCAATATCTACAAAAGAGGAAGCAGTCGAGATAGAGCTTGTCAAAGGTGGATCTGGACTGGGCTTCAGTATAGCGGGAGGAGTCGGCAACCAACACATACCGGGGGACAATGGGATCTACGTCACAAAAATAATGGCCGGCGGCGCCGCGCACAGAGACGGCCGGCTACGGGTCGGGGACAAGCTGCTAATGGTTAAAAATACCTCTGTGAGTTCACGGTTTATATCGAATTTATTATAAAACGCTATTATGGTTTAACATGTTTATCAGTAATACATTGTCGTCCCTGAGTGCGTGTCTCGTCTCGGAATGCAATGAAGTACGACCATAGTCAACCACACTGGTCAAATCGAATTGATGCACTTCATACAACTTAGATTATTTTTAAATTTAACACGTCTTTTAATAACTATTCTTATAGCAAGGTAGTTAAGCCACAGTAGATAAAAATGCTATTTATTGTCGTTTTTCTTGGTATAACATGAATTGATTCTAAGTTTATTTTCAGAAAGGTGATGTAAATTTGGACAATGTAACCCACGAGGACGCAGTGAGTGCGCTCAAGGCCTCGGGAGAACGGGTTCTTCTTGTCCTTATTCCCGGACCACGGCACGGTCAACCATCGCCGCGCACTTCTCGAGCGAACACACGTGAGTTTTTGATAAATAAAGCCTATTATTTTCTACCTAATGTTTTACAACTTTGGTTTTTGTTTGTGTCCTACACCTGTTTTGAATGACTCCTTGTAAACTTCTGTTTATTTCGGTATTCCTTACAAAACATTTATATAAAATAAGTATTTATTTTAACAGCTTCGAGTACAGCAAACTCACTACGGCGAGAAGACGTTACAGACAACAATGAGGAGCCTCGAGTGGTGGAACTGGAAAAGGGCCCTCAAGGTAGTGTCGACATATTGAACAATACATATTTTATAAATATTTAAATCATCCTTACAACTAGTAATTTTAGACATTGTATTTTCGTCTAATTTAATTGACAAATGGATTTGTACAGTATGTTTTAGTATTAGATTTAATAAAATTAATGTCATAATTTATACATCATAATTACTTGTCATATTAAGAATAAATATTTGTAGTACCTACACTTATTCACAAAGGTATACAAAAGCCGAGTTTATAATGTAGAAGATTACTTATGTTCGACTTTGTACTTCCTACACTTATTGACATATGATTTTGAAACACAGGTCTCGGCTTCAACATCGTCGGTGGCGAGGACGGTCACGGCATCTACGTGTCGTTCCTGCTCGCTGGTGGGCCCGCGGAGAAGTCGGGCGAACTGAGGCGAGGCGACCGCTTGCTGGCCGTCAACGACGTGGACATCACGCACGCCACGCACGAACAGGCAGCTAAGGCGTTGAAGGTAAAGGGCTATATCGCTTCGTAGAATAATAATTGACTAATTGCGGGTAGAATGAAGGGTCCCGAGACTAATATCAACAGAAGCGTTGTTGGCTTGTTGGCTAGTAGGAATGTTAGGTAAATAACTGATGGCGTTATAAATAGAGATCACGGCATTTACTCGCCGTATTGTATGTTGTATTTGCTCGCTGGTTGGTCCTCGAAGTAATATGAACTGACGCAAGTTGCCAGCTTGCTGGGCGTCAACGACGTGGACATTAGGCACGCCACTTGCGAAAAGGCAGCTGAGGCGTTGATCGTATCGTAGTAATTATTGGCCAAGTGCGGGTAGAACGAAGGATCTAGTAGCTACTGTCAACAGATGGCGCTATTAATAAGTTGAAATGTTAGAAAAATTACTTTTGATCGACTTACGTTTAATCGACTGACTGTCGTACTTGTTTGTGAGCACAAAGAAGTCGGGCGAACTGAGGCGAGTTGACCGCTCGCTGGCCGTTAATGATGTAGACGTCACGCATGCTACGCACGAGCAGGCACCTAAGACTAAGACATTGAAAGTAATTGAATTTCATAGAAAAATAAGGAAAAGTAAGCAACGCCTGTGATTTCATCCAAAATACCGACGACGTATAGAGTATAGACCATCCTTCTTCTTCACTTCTATCTTTTAAATACATTTAATTCACCTAACTCGGTCAAGTAGGGGAATGAGACAGAAAGAACTCTGGCTAGAATTGGATTTCAGTTTTGAGTTTGCTCATTTGAGTACTCGGCTTGTGTGTGTCAAGACCACAACACAGAGAATCCTATTGTGGAACTATGAATGTAGAAAGTGTTATTCATATCTTGATTAGTTGCAATGTTAATCTACATGTTTGGTATTAAATAGTTTTATATTTAATACCAAACATGTTCCTCCTCCAGTTCGATCCATGAGATAGGTTCATTAAATTTAACCAGATGTTGAATCATTTTCATTGTTTATTATTGTAAATTTGTATACCTTACTGGGTTAAATGTGGCGCCCAAAATTATTTATTTATCAAAACAAAATTGTGTCACCCATATTTATACAAATCAATAATTACATTTGTGTTGTCAAATTGTCTTAAAAATTAGAGTACTTAAGGGACCTTCCCTTCAGTTGTTTTTGAGCCATATGTTAACAACAACTGGTCTGTTCTACATCAGATCTACAGTCTAGTCTTGTACTCTGTAGTAATTTATTAGTAGAATTGTATGCAGGTGCTAATAAGGCGTGCTCCAAAGGCTCATTCATAACACCAAACTCTAACCTTCAAATTCTTTAGCTCTGAATAATATTTACAAAACATAATTTATCTTTAGTTTTTAATCAAATATTTAGAATAATTATTTACCTCTAGTTTTAAGGAACAAATATGACTACTACGCTTAAATACATATAGGAAAATAATTTTATATGTCTTGTAGTTCAGCCCAAATGACATAGGAAATAATATTGTATTACAGTAAACATAATTGTACATTTAATAAAGCTATTAGATTTTTTTTAAAACAAATGCACTGCACACTGCCTTTGTATTCAATGTCTTCTGTTTATTAGCGTCTGAGACTATGCATATTCATTCATGGAATACCTTATGTATTCTAGAGGCTTGTTACACAACTCGGTGGCTTACTTAATTGATTGACTATATAACATGATTTATTCAACAGCCGTGAGTCATGTTATGTAAACGCAAGATGCGTTAGTACATATTCAATGTCATTTAAATTTGTTTTTATCTATCATTATCATCCATTTTTATCAGACGATCGCAATGGTAATATTTGAATAAGTATGCAATGTTTACGCTGTTTATAGCTCAATTTGTGTTTTAATGGGAAAAATAACACGATAATTAGTAGATATATCACGTTTGTGGGTGATATTTTATTGTTTTTATGTACTAACAGCTATTTATAATATACATGCCATAAGACATTGATTGATAACTTTCATGACGTGTATGTTAAAAACACGCTTAAAAAAACCAATTTATTCAATTTGTTTAAAAAAAAATCTTTCTTTATTCATTCATTCTTTCATATAAACGCTTCATTACTATGGTATATTATATAACGAATGAATATGTGGTATATTCATAGGCATCGATAAATAGTCTAGTCGTAAAAAACCAAATTGCATTGCAGGCATGCATACATCAGGGAACCACTGAGATATTTCCACTTGGTCAGAACTTTGTACTGTAGCCCAAATTCTTCTTATTGTGACGAACATCCCATGCTCAGCCGTGGGATATCGAGTTATAATAATAATGATAATTCATAATTTCATAAACAAATTAAAAAATATATAAATTAGGATTAAGACAAATAGTTAACTTACCACTATAACATTAAATTTGTGTTTACATATGTAAAAAAATCTCTATTTTTCAATGACAGGGAACAGGGCAAAATGTAAAGCTGACGGTAGTGTACAGGCCACAGGAATACAACAAATTTGAAGCGCGCATCAATGAACTCAAACAACATCACACGTTATTAAGAACATCTCAGAAGCGATCACTTTATGTAAGGTTGGTAGTCATTTTCCTAATTATTTTGTAATTACTGTTGTTATTATGGATTTAGTTCGACTTCATTTTAGTCCTGTTTGTTTACGAGAAGATATTGAGGACTGACTTCTACATATAGGTTATTGTGTCTTAAGGATTAGTTGACTTGTATCATATTAGTATTTGAATACATCGGTGATTTAAGAAGTAACTGATGCAGGTACCGCCCTTGTAAAACTTCATAATGTTTCAAAGTCCTTTTGACAAAATACAGTATTTTATTGAAAGGAAAACTTAAAGGCTACGAGAATAACGTAGACCAGAATAATAAAGCCGGCGGTAATTTCCTGCATTTTTAAAAACTAAATAAAGTAAAGTAAATTATATTCACACTGCAATAGTACCTACTTGATCTAGCACATATGACAAAAGTAAAGTGAATTTTCCTTTCTATATTTAGAGGCAAGCTCATTATTGATCACCATTAAAACTATCATAAATTATTTGACTAAAAGTATTGTGACCCCTTGGGAAACAAATCTTTTTAGTTTGGACTATAGTTAATAAAATAAACGTAAAAATCGCTTTTACCGGTTTTACAACTTATTTAATTTATCCCGTTGCATAATTTCAGGGCACTATTTGACTATGATCCTGTAAGAGACGATGGTCTGCCATCCAGAGGATTACCTTTCCGGTATGGAGATATATTGCACGTGACCAATGCATCAGATGATGAATGGTGGCAAGCCAGGTAAATTATTACATTATTATTGAATCCTGTATCTTATATCAATATTTGATAGCGATCACAATTGCATGAAATAAATCTGAGTTTTGAGTTCTTTTTTTTGTTTTCCAATCAGTCAATATGCCCTAGTTTTGTGTATTTTGCGTCTGTGCAACTGTAAAATTATTTTATGTTTGCGATCAGGCGACTAGACACGACAGATCCAGACGCTATAGGAATAATCCCATCGAAACGGCGGTGGGAGCGCAAGCAACGTGCACGCGACCGACAAGTCAAGTTCCAGGGACAGGGCACGCCCGTCAGTACTGTAAGTATATCGTAATTGTGAAACCTACTGCGTTCACTTTTTTAGCAAACGAGCATGTTGTAGCAAATAAGCATGTAGTCCATCTGATAGTAAGTGGACATGCCGCCCATGGACATCAGTAATCATCTCCAAGTACAATTAAATCATACCTAAGAATGGTCACAGATGCGTTGCTACCCCTGAGGACTAATGTGTTCGCCTCGTGTATACCGACCATGTACTACGACTCACTACATGTACTACGGCGAACCGGTCCGATTTTATTACACAAGATCTTCAAGAAAAGTATGACATGTTATGTTCAATCGGCTACAATAAAATGCATCAGTTGAATGATTCTTGAGAAAACACATACCTAATAATAAAGATCTCTGTCACCCTCATAAGCTTGACTACATGCAAGATAGACTTTACGGTACCTTTCGTACGTCGAATGCATTGCACTGTAAGGGAATTTTCGGATTTCTACGATTGAATGTCCAGATAAAATAATAACGTTGACGAAATTATTCCCTTTGAAAAAAAAATACAATAACTTTGGATGGAAACCTTTTCGTAAAAAATACAAAAATAAGACTACACATCTGTTGCTTCTTTAACGGCTGATTACGTCACCTACGGGGAAAGACTGAATGCTTCTATTCATTATTTAGAAGTTCAAAACCATCCCGCTAACTTAGAGATTGGCTACATTTTTACATATTATATATATATATATATATATATATGAAGATTTTGCCTTTAAAATTTCAGAGCCAGTCGACACTTGAAAGGAAAAAGAAGACACTGTCGTTCAGCAGAAAATTCCCCTTCATGAAGAGCCGGGAAGATGGCAAGTCTGAAGACGGTTCGGATCAAGAGCGTAAGTACCTATATCTTCTTAATAGCGAATATGTTTAACGCTCACGTATAATAATTAAAGATTCTTCTAAAATACAATAATGATATAAACTTAGAATTTGCTGTAATAAATCCCTGTTCACATTTACTGGCAAGAACAAGTTTTCACATAATCCAGTGTATTAACGAACGTGTTTTAACATTCCCATTCGATAACCACATTGGTAATATTTCTATTTATACCGTATTAGAGGCAAGTTCATGTTCATAATGTAGTATTAATAAATGTGTATAGCACTTTATGTAAAAAAAATCTTAGTGTGAACACATCAGTCAGATTCAACGATTTATTAAGTAGCTGATACTGCAGAACTAGAAAAATATGTTTTTTTATATATATCTATTGCAATACAGATATTTAAAAATGCACGATAATAAATGCAAATTAATTAGTTCTTATATTATATATGTATATTGCAGTGACTCAATTATTAGAACAGTCTTCATTAACAAAATTACATATATAATACTGATTTTTCACCAGAACATTTTAATTTCATTAAAAGTATGAAAGACTCATTTCCTACATACATCCCATAAAAATTTCAATATGTTAACAGATTTGTCACTAAACTAAACCATTGCCGCATAATGTATTTAATCAAGCATAAAGGACATAAGAATTAAGATAATTGTGTTATTTAATATAGTAACAATAAATAGGAATCATCCATTAAACACGCTGTGAAGCTTTATTGTTTATTGCCTTATAAATGGATGTTCCCTATTAATTTTATGTATATAGGTATAAAACATATTGTGATAAAAATGACCATTAAAGTGCGTATTATATTAATACAGCTGGGCTATTATACATACATGTATATCTAAGCATATTGTGTATTAATCAGGTAAATCTTTCAAATTGGGCATTGATCAAGAGACCTAACATTTAAGTGTAATGTACAATTTGGTATTGAAGCATTACAGTGTACTCAATGAATTTATTCGAACATCACCCGGCCATCCCTTAATTGGCTTGCCATAAACGCTCGGTGAAGGTGTAAAGGCCAGTAGGCCAACAGCAACTACACATTGGCAAAAAATTAAAAATTTGGTAAAACCAAATGTGCATGCCTTAAGCGCTCATGTCATACGTATTTTTATTTTTTATGATTTAGAATTATTTAATTACATACTTT
>DWNR01001521.1:0-14877 GCA_018250455.1 Polygonus leo
GATGATTTTAGGCCATAAAAATTCAACCCCTAAAAGGAGGGATAGCGGGCGGAGCCGCGGGCACAGCTTGTAATAAAATATACTAAAAGAATTAGACACTAACCTTCTTGTTGCTCTTGAAGACATTGCACTTGAAGACGTTGGTGGCGCCATCTCGCGCGATGTACGAGAAGATCTTCAGGTCAGAAGAGTCGTGAGACACGTAGAAGATGCGGTAGATAGGGTGGTGCATGATCTCGATGCACTCGGTGGCGCCGCTCTTGGACTTGCGGCTGAAGAACCTGGCGGCCTGGTACAACTGGAGAAACAGATCATTAATAAACGGCCGAGAGAGTCGATTCACATATTAAGGGTTACATACCAATGTTTTAGGTAGTTGTAACCAATTAGAACGTAATTTTATGCATAGTTCCAAAAAGGCGAGAATACTGGTTTCTTGTTTTGGGACCCACGTTCATTTTCGAATTTTATTCTATGGATTATTCGTTAGTGGAGCGGCATATTTATACCCAAATTCTCTCATAGATAGGTGAACAGCGGAGTCTCAGTAAAAGGGTCCATTTGGCGCCCACCAGCCGCCATTCATTATATGCAAAAGATAAAAAAGTCATAGACAGGTGAACAGCGGAGTCTCAGTAAAAGGGTCCATTTGGCGCCCACCAGCCGCCATTATATGCAAAAGATAAAAAAGTCATAGACAGGTGAACAGCGGAGTCTCAGTAAAAGGGTCCAAGGGACATCAAAATTATTAATTATTTTTCACTTTTTAATTCATCTTGAAGTCGGTTCTATTTTTAGTTAAAAAGATTTTTTGTATCATTTTATATATCATTTTTATTTATTTTTTATGTGCAAAGCTTGTTCTTATTCTCTCTTACCGCATAAATCACTCACATTATCTCTCGTCCCAATACTCGAATTACTCGCAAAATGTACTGTTCGAAGAAATCGAATTGTCTTTCATTGGGAATTCGCCACCAATGTCTGTTTATTTCGCGATGAAAACGTTGCCGAATTTAATTTACTGCGGTTGTGAATATTTATGAAGCATTCACCTGTGTTTGTTTCAGAGTGATTCGATTGCTTCACGTTTTACACCACATAGCATTCCTCTGTTCAGAATTTTACTTCAACTCTTTACATTTTTGTACTGTCTCGTACTAAAAAGATGTAATAGTATATTAATATAATAATGTTAATAAAACACCACCATCCGTCAGTCTGTTGTAGAGATGTACCTCTTGAGCCCCTTGTAATAATTACACATCTGTTTTTTAAATAATATGTATTAATTAGTACTTCTAATGTGATATTTTTTTATTTAGAATCATTTTTTGCGCCGTCGAGTTTTTTATTTTTAATTGCAAAGCTTGTTCTCATTGTCTGTGGCCGCATAAATCACGTTGCCTCTCGTCCCAAAACTCGAATTATTCGCAAAATGTACTGTTCGGAGAAATCGAATTGTCTTTCATTGGAAATTCGCCACCAATGTCTGTTTATTTCGCGATGAAAACGTTGCCGAATTTAATTTGCAGCGGTTGTGAATATCTATGAAGCATTCACCTATGTTTGTTTCAGAGCGATTCGATTGCTTCACGTTTTACACCAAATAGCATTCCTCTGTTCAGCATTTTACTTGGAACATATCATGTATTTTTGGGATTCAGTATCCAAAGGGTACTAACGAAACCATATTACTAAGGCATCGCTGTCTGCACGTAAAAAATATCACAGGGCTGTACTTCTTGATCCCTAATAGGTACATATCTGTGTTTTAAAAGAATGAGTATTCTCTACTATGGCTGCTATAATTGTTACCAAAAATAAATTTGCTATACCTGCTATACCGACAAGGTCTTAATTATGTTGTAAATGTAATAAACATTACTGTGCAATAAAAAAATTCATTTCATTTAATATAATTTCAAATACTAAATATAGAAAGTGAGTAACTTAACTATGTTACTTAAGTTAAGATATACTTTTGTGCAAAGCTACTACCAACAGGTAGTTCGTAGTAGGTACAAGAACCTTCGCAGGTCTCAATAACACTTAACTAGAACCCGAAATGCCGATAAACTGTATCATTGATATTATACGCGCTGTGTAATGGAAATGAGGATATTTTACCCTCTTACATAAGGTAGAAGAAGTGGTACGGAACCCTTATTTGTGTCTTGCTTCCTCTTCACCGAATTTAATTACAACATGTAATAACTTTATTCTTATAACATTAGGATTATGTATTAATATTTGTTGCTCGTGGTCCATTCGAAACTACTTAGAATAAGATCACATTTACTAAGATATATTTATGCGCGAGTAACGATGTTTATTTCTTTACACTAAAATAAATGATTAATATTGTATTTAATGCGTTGCCATCATTGAAGGCTTAGAAAGTCGCCTTTCCGAACAAAACGCAAATTGTTAATAAACAAGTGGTGCACGGCGGTAATATATGTCACACTAATTGAATTACCACTGTAATTCGTAGTGAGAGACAGTTCGGAACATATTCATGTAGAATATTTCAATAATCGAATTACCTCCGTGCTAGAAGACATATGAGTACGTAGTATAAGCTGATGAGTTCGGGTAAGAAGTAGGTCTCAATTAGAGCGAGCCAAGCCTACACTTAATTAGAGCCTCGCTACGATATTCTGCTTTTCCGACCAAAACGGAAATTGCTCATAAACAACAGGTACACCCAAATTTCATCTAGCAATCTAACTAGTAATAAGGATATAATTTTGAACATATTCGTTTTGAATATTCTAAAACCCTAACGGGGTAGGCAGAGAGTATTGAGTGCCAAATGGCACGGTTATATAATACGATACATTCCAGTCAGAATTTATATTGGTACCTAAAGCTGATGAGTTCGGGTAAGAAGTAGGTCTCAATTAGACCGAGCCAAGCCTACACTTAATTACAGTCTCGCTACAAAATGCCGCTTTTTCGACCGAAACGCAAATGGCTCATAAACAACAAGTACACTAATTTTATCAAATTTCATCTAGCAATTTAACTAGTAATAGGGAAATAGTTCTGAACATATTCGTGTTGAATATTCTAATATGTCACCTTCCTACATAGCCGACCTACGCTGATGAGTTCGGGTAAGAAGTAGGTCTCAATTAGAGCGAGCCAGGCCGACACTTAATTAGAGCCCTCGCTACGAAATGCCAATAAACCGTATTATTGACGTTGTACGCGAATGGAAATAAGACATTTCACCCTATTACATAAAAGGCTTTCCCTATAAAATATTGTATATTAAGTTATATTAAAGTAAATTCGTGATAATCTGTTTTTTATATTTTTTGCACATGCACAACACATATGCACGATATCGCTAGTTTAAGTTTTACCCCTTTTAAAAAAATGGCCAAGTCTCATATAAACCTGCATATTCTCTACATCCCTGTTTCGCCTAAGGGATGAAGTCGCTTCTAGTACATGTGTGACCAACAACCACATCTGTCGGCCGATACGCGAATTATAAAAAAAAAACTTACGCACAGCGGAAATTAGCATGACGGCATACAGGCCAACACGTTTTATAACTTGACATTATTAGAATTAGCACTCTAATTAATACTAGAGATAGGTGCGATTTAACAAATTTGCAATTCATTCGTGGTGAATATTCTAGTAATCTAGTTACATTCGGGCTAGAATACATATGAGTACTTAGTATATGCTGATGAGTTCGGCAAGTAATAGGTCTCAATTAGACCGAGCCTAGCCTACACTTAATAAGGCCCGAAACGCCGATAAACGGTATTATTGACGATGCACGCGTAATGTAAATGAGGACATTTTACCCTCTTACATGTATACAAATAAATAAAATTTGAGTGTCTGTTTTTAATATAAAAATAACTGCTTTTTACTAAATGCCTACGTATGTATACATGGTACATATACCAAAATAACATTTTTTACAATTTTTGTCTGTCTGTTTGTTCCGGCTAACCACTGGATCGTTTTTGACGCGACTTTCACTGGCAGATAGCTAATGAAATAAAGAATAACTTAGGTTACTTTTATTTCAGAATTATATAATCCGCGCTCATATTATATATTATATATGAGCGCGGACCGAATTCCACGTGGGCGGAGCCGCGGGCACAGCTAGTAAAGTGTAAGACATTTGTTGGAACATTATTAACCCCTTCATTTTCCAATCAAACTCGATTTTTGCCGATTATTTCATTATAATAATTTTATCGTTTTCTTAACGATTATTTATTAAATAGCTTATGTGACTCTTGATAAAATCCTAACTTCTGAGTTTCCTCGAAACTGCCAAGTCAAAGTTCTATAACATTTACATACCTTAGTTACATTTAAGTATTAATTACTGCGTCAATAATGAAGCTTAGAGTTCTTTTTAATATTTTTTAAGTTTATGTAGGCGTTGCCACCTAAAGGCTTAGGTAGCTATTTCGTGTATAATCGCGCCTTACCGACTGAAACGCAAATTGCTAATGAACAAACGGTACACAGGTAGGACAGACACAGATCTTACTCCTTGCCGAAATTTGACCTGGCACTTAAGTAATAGTGGATGTAGCATTGCAAAATATTCGTCTGGAATATTCTAATAATCTAGTTACATTTGTGCGAAAATATTAGTAGGTTTTATAAGCTACTAGTATGTTGTATAAGCTGATGAGTTCGGGTAAGAAGTAGGTCTCAATTAGAGCGAGCCAGGCCTTCACTTAATTAGAGTCCTTGCTTCGAAATGCCGATAAACGGTATTATTGCGTTGCAGGCGCTATCCAATGAAAATATGGACATTTCACCCTTTAAATAAAGGGCCTAACATAACATTATTTATTAATTTGGATTAAAATTACTTCGGATTAATCAGTTTTTCTATATGTTACGAGGAGATTTTGCCAATATTATCCGCTTAAATTTTAGCTCCCATCTAACTCCCTGTGTTTTTAAAAAATATTACTAAGTACATCCTTATCTACTCAAGGCATATTTTCTCGAATATCTCTTCTTAGTACATCATTTAAGGGATCTTTGGGCATTGGATTGAGTACGAAAGTATTTTATTTTTATTTCCATCTATTTGATGGTTAAAATGTCATCCAATTTTAATTAAAATATGATGGACTTAGTTTAAATATCATCTTAAGATTAGATATAAGTTATTAGATATATTTAGATATGTAGAATAACAGAATAACATAACTTTAATTTACAAACTTGTACAGAAATCTGTTTATTAATGCCAGATAGGAATTCACATTTCAGTTTCAGTAGCATCCAATTACTTATTTGCATTAATTCAATTGGCAGACAAATTGCCTAAAGTACTTGTTATATCGCAGACGAATAACTATAATAGATGTACGATTTTATCTATTATCAGTAGCTGACTCCGGAAACGTTGTTCTGCCATATAAATTATATTTATCATTTTAGTAAGTATTCCTAATTTTAATAGAAATAAAATATATACTAATAATGAGATTTCTATTGGTGAAAGAATTTTGAAAATAGGTTTAACAGTTTTTGAGTTTATTCAATACAAACAAATAATTCTTTCCTCTTTATTACTTTGGTGTAAATAAACTCCTACATATATTATATTGTGTAGAAAAACATCTATATAATAATATAATAATATGGGCTATCATAAAAGGTGGACTAATGACATAAAGAACGCGTGAGAATTCAGAAGGACTTTTGAAATTCACTGCTGATGTGCATATGTGGGCTATAAGTGTAGAAAGTCTATATTTAATAAAGAACATTTCAACGAAAAAAAAAATATATGGCTATGACCATGGCGGTTGCAGACAATTATAGCGCCCATCTTATGGAGTAAGTTTAAATACACGCGTATAATTCCTAAATAATTATCGTTATCTGTCATCCTTTCTTTAATCGTAGACAGTAGAACTTTTTACTCGAAAGTTTCTAATTTGGAATCTATTTTGCGACGAATCCAAAGTTGAACACGAGCCGGTCAGGAGATTCTAAGGGATTTGATTAATCAGTTTGAAGTACTTTCGAGTGATGAAGTTTTTCGATCAGCCGTTTGATAACAAATTTAACGAATTGACATAGCGGTTTCTCTAATTATTTTGATGAAATGAAATTTTCATTTAGAGCAGCGTTTCTTAACTTTTTTTAGCTAACGGACCCCTAAAAAGTCAAGCACAATTTCAAGGACCCCCACTCAAAAATAAATTTTGAACACTTAATTTTAGTATTTTGAAAAGTATTATTTCCATAAAAAAATAAATATATTGTAATGCTATGGTGGGTGCTGTTCTTTTGCTAAATTATTAACATTTTGGTAGGTGTGATAACTAACTTGTAATCTTAAATCGGATTCCAATTGTAATCTGTTTTTCTTGAGACTTGTTCACATTTATTTATTGATTTAAATATCCGTAGATATGACGGCGAACCCCCATACACATGCTTTCGGACCCCCAGGGGTCTGGGGGCGGGCGGACCACAGGTTAAAAACACAGGATTAGAGATATCTACGGTGTGTAATTTTACAGCAACATTTACAAATAGAAACAATATTAAATTAAAATGTTTCTCTTGTTTTTTTTAATATTTGCGTTTAAACGTCGAGAAAATAAATAAAAAGGGAAGATTAAATTTATTGCGGGATTACTTGAGTATTATAAGTCATATCTAAAAATTAAAATTAAAATTGTATAAGAGCATTAATGACGACGATGTATTAATTATTAGTCTGGCATTGATATATAATTATCTCGTAATTAATTCCATATTAATTATTTGATAAAGATAATCGAATAGATAAGATAACTACATCTATATTTCAATTCGTCTGTTTAATGGTAATATTGCCGTGTCTTATTTTGACTTACACGAGTTCTCACAACCTTCAACGATTATAGTATACATAAAGAGTTGTAACGTTTATAGTATACATAAGAGAAAGTTGTATGACAATAAAATTGATATCCTTTGAATTTTCATAATGCATTTCTAGTACATTCATTAAATACTAGCTTTTACCGGCCGCTTGGCTTTCAGCATCATACTATTTCAAAAATAATTCGACTATTCGGCCGTAATCTTTTCTTTCTATTGCTTTAATTTGTTTTTTTTTTCTCATTATTCTCGCTTTTATTATGTATTATAGATTTTAAAATACACACATCTTTGAAATCTCAGAGCTGCCTGGGATTTGAAACTGGTCTCTCGCGTAAGAACTGTGACTTAGTAAGGTGCGTAAGAACTGTAGTAAGTAAGTGGTGCTGTACGCTTGCTTTATTTCACATCCATCATTCGCGAATTAATTTAGGTCTTTGTGTGAAGAGCGCTCAGTGAAGCGAGCGGCACTAATTTGAAGCCAGCAGCAGTTTCGTCACGCATCTGTTACGTACTCATACATCGTTATGGATAATTTCTTACCGCTTTGAATCTGTATTTAAACCTAATTGTTTCAATTTAAATGGTTTTCCAACATCTACAGAATCAATTACATATACAGAACTTCTTACCGTATTTTATAATTATTGCTTTATTATTTAAATGTTTATAGGTTTAAAAAATATATTTTTTTAATTAGAGCAACACGCAGTATTGAAGCAAAGATTTCATATATTATGACTTTGTGGCAAATTTTATCCACCGTTGATTTAAAAAAATAAAATTTAAAGAAAATTTCAATCACCTATACATATAAAATGTTTTATCCTAAATGACTGACTGACGGATCAACGCATAGGTGGAGGAGGGTGATCTTTGTATGGCAAAGGCATCCGATAAGAAAGGATTTTCCGTAATGCTACCCCTAATGGGGGTGAAAAACGGGGGCAAAGTTTGTATGGGACAACGTGATTCCTTGATCCAATTTTATTATATAAAAGATTCCTAAAGTACGAACGTAGGCACTAATAAAGATTTTTTGATTAATTTGATGAATTCTTTTTCTAAAGGGTTAAAAAGGGATAAAAGTCAGTTCAAATCAGTTCGGGCAAAGTCGCGGCGATTTGCTGGTAATATCAAATAAAGTATCCAATACATGGACCCCTAAATCGTAAACATTGCCTCAAATTCTTTGTCTTTCAGTTGTTACGACCAATACCGAAGCCTCAAACCTAATTTCTGACTTTACCCTAAGTCCTAGACTATCGGTTGAATAGTTCGCGAATTCCACATTTGGTCACGTTTGGGGAAATTCCAGTTGGCCCATGGAATTCCAATATTACGAGCCTTGGAATTTATCTGAACGTCGAATGTTTATTCATCGAATTTATTCGTTGTTTCAGTCTCGTGAAGTGATACCAATTTGTATTATGGTATGTTTATGTTATTTTAGATTAGCCGCAATATTATTGCCTATTCACATCCTTTTTTGGGTTTCGTACCCAAATTCTAAAAACGGGAACCTATTACTAAGACTCCACTGTCCGTCCATGTGCAATCAGGCTGATGAACACTAGACAGTTGATTTTTTATAGAATAAAAAAAAATTAAAGTTGGGCTTAGTTTTTGGGCATTAATTTTTAAATTACTATATCATTAAAATGCCATTCGTTTGAACAAATTTGTCTCATACATTGTAACACAATATGCGATTTAATAACCGATTCTAATAAATTTAAAGGTTTTTTTTGCTATATGTTACATACATATCTATTATATGAACAACTGCTGTTTGATGCCAGGTGGACGAACTGTATATCGGTATGTCTATGTCCCAAAAAAATAGTTATGTGCGTTAACGATTCCATATTTTCATGATTAAATGGTTCTCAAGGATTCTTGACCTCTTACATTTATTACTAGAACTATTTTAATCATTTTAATATTACAATAAAAAGGAATGCTTGAGTCGTTGGCGCGGTGCCCGTATTCTCAGCTTTTAAGGTTACTTAAATATTAAAAATGTAAACGTTGACTAACATAGTGCCTCCAGAAGCAAACTTGTCGCATAATATTAAAAATTAAGGAGAATTTAACAAAGTAGAAAAGTTTCATCATTTTTACATCTCCAACATCGTGTTTCTAACTATGGTGATAAAAACTGTGGTAGAGCGATGAAATACGAATGAATCTCTGGAACCAACATACTTAAAAGTAAAAATTAAGCGTCTATCGTGTGTGAAAAGTGTGAGTGAGGTACGTGAGTTTTATATATTGCTACCGACTTTTTTATTTGTTTACTAACTAATTAATTACACGGTTCCTGGACTTGTATTCTTCTCCTAAAAATGGAACCACAAATGTAAAATGTTCTCCTTGTTCAATGTTCTCCTTTTGTGAAATTGTCCGATAGTGATGATCGTTAAACTTATGGCAATGAGTGATAAGTTAAATTATAGTTAAAAAATAATCCACTACTAAATGATAGCAATCAAAGATAAAGTATAGTAACCAAAGATAAAAATAAAGTATTCTAATAAAAATTGACGATTTCTAGTAAAATCATTTACATGACAACTAATTACGATTTTCGTTAATTCTTCCTTGCTTTATGTACCTTTTTGTTCGTCGTAGAAATAACACAAAGTAGTAATATCATATTTACATTTTACACATATCCACATAAAACGTAATTACTAAACTCAAGAAAATCGGTCGGTGTTTGCAATTATCATACTTTTATCCAATTTCAATAAAAATGTAGCATGCGTATAAATCTACAACAGCGTCCCTCTGTTACGGCTGTCACTGTCTCACACCCTCTGAAGTTGAGGTGAGGCCTTTTAACGCATGCGTAATCATATCATAGACGTTCGAAATGCACAGATAACTAACAATATGTCAAAAATATTTTGACATTACATGTAACACAAAAAATATTAAAAATATTAACTGACTTCCTAGGAACGTACTAATTACGTGGCTTTTATTCATTTTCTCTAAAACCCTTTCATTCCGGAGAAATTGACGTTTTACCTGAATCACGCTATCGAAGTTTTTTAGTTTGGCGGTATATATACCAGGAGCGAACCAATACTGTCGGGGTCCTCGTCTGCACAGGCATGCAGTTTGGACGGAGCTGTACTAAGTCCGTCTTACCATCTACTTGGCCACGACTGATGTAGACATTTTGACCCTCCTTTTGCGATTTATGTTATGTAATAATGAAATCAAAATTCCAAATAAAAAATATATGAGCCATTTAAAACCTCCTTAGTTTTTGAAGTGTGTAAAAATTCACAGTAGATATTTTTACAATATGTATTATAGGAGTTCATTTTGAGCAAACCTTGTTCTATATTGTTTTTTTTAATATGAAATAAGTAAAACACAGACAAATTAGTATCGGTTTTTTTATCATGTAATACTAAATTAGAATAGAGATTTTTATTACACAGACGTAGCACGACACGTATGGTGGACTTATTTCTTTTTTTTTAAGTTATAAGCAAATCACAATAATTATTCACATATTCTTTTGCGCTGTAAAATTATTACTATTTCTAAAATGCGTTTTTATTTAAACGTGTTTGAGACATATTCATTCTTATTCAGACATTTATGTAATTTGACTCATATATTGCAAGTTAAGTATAAAATAAAAAAAATAACATTTATATAGGGTGTAGAAACTTTTACATTAAAACAATGTTTTTTTTTGTATTTTTTCGTCAAACAATGTTTAAAAACTACTTTGCGATATACTTTACGATCTATTCTCACCTTCCAAATACGCCCAAAAACATAAAAACTGGAGGACTGCGACCAAATATATCGCGAGGAGCGTATGTACCGAAGTATAAGAAAATGTGAATAATTATATGATTGAAAATTTAATTATTATTATTATTTGAATAAGGGTTTATATAATGAAATATCTATTAATCGGCAAAAACAACTTTTCAATATTTATATATATATTTCGAGTGCTGTATGAAGGAGGTGTCAAGTCTCCGAAATCGGCGTGTTTGTATGAGGAAAGTTATGAAAGTGGAAGAAGCTAGGGATTTGGCGTGAATATTTGTATGTATGTATAATCTTTACAATATTTTTTGACGGAAGAAGATACCGTGTATGGTGGTAGACCTACCTTTGCGAGGTACCTTGGTATATTTGTCTGTAATCCTGTTTGTCTATGTTATTTTTTTACTTTTATTTTTTTGTATGTTTGTTACGCCAATTAATTAGTCCGTCAATTAGGAATGGATTTTCGTGCTTATTTTTTTTAGGTCTCGTTACAGAGGTGGTCTCATTTTTTTATAGTACTGAATTTAAAAACGAGTATATCAAGTATCCATCTGGTCTAACCAACACCAGATTAATTAGATCTAGATTGACTTGAAATCACACATGTTAATCTATATATATAAAAGGCAAAACTGATTAACTGACTGACATATCAACGTACAGCCGAAACTACTGTACCTAGAAACTTGAAATTTGGTACATACAGGTAATAACGAATTTCAAAGCATCTAAGTAATTAAGCGAGTGATTTCACATAATTATATTTACAACCTAGATACCTACTTTGTAAACATTGCATTTAACATAATATCATCCCAGTTAGGTAAGATCGACTAATATAAACGGTATAGTATATTTAATGCATAAAATCGAATATTGAGAACACGTAGAACCACCAAGCTATTTTACAAGTAATTTGTTCGGCCACGGAAAATACAGAAAATTGAAATGGTGCCAACTTTTCTAATTCTAAGCCGTAGAGTAAAATTTTCACTTCGCTAAACTTATTTGATAACTTATACGACTTTAAAAAATTCTTGAAGTTCTTGGTGGTGTTAGAAATTTATATTCTTTACTTTATTATAATAAATTGCCGTATTATTTGGCTTGTCAGGTGGTAGAACTCGTGTAGTTCGACCCGGGAGGCCACCCTCATTTGTGTTTTGGTGATTTAGTGAGACGTGTTTTGCAGGTTATACGTACATGGGAGGCGCATATCTTGGTCTTCAGAGATAGCAAAACATCTGTAGACAACCTAAGGTACGATTCTTCGGAGTAGACTACGTATATCAACGGACAGCATTGAACATTTATAGTAAAGACTAGTTTTTGCCAGCGACTTCGTCCGCATAGAAGTCTAAAACCCCTTGGAGGTAGTATTTCGAAAAATCCTCTCTTAGTGCTCACTTACATCATGAAAGGAACCACTGTAACAAATTTCAAGTTTCTAGGTACGGTAGTTTCGGCTGTGGGTTGATATGTCAGTCAGTTAATCAGTTTTGCCTTATATATATATAGATGCATTTGCTAATTTAATGCAATGCAATGCAATAAAAAAGTAATAAAATAATATTTAATAAAAATAAATCTTGTGCACAATGACTATATGGTTTTCGTAAAAGGGAGTAATCTATTTTCGTCCAAATGTTTGGGCATAACCTACTTCGATTTACTTATGAAGATTCGTTTCAATTCGTCTGGCGAAGAATAACTGATATACGGCTTTAAACAGATAAGTTATATTGAATTGGACATTTTACAGATCGTAACAATTAATTTTAGTTTGTGTAGATACGAAAAGTCAAAAACTTATGTAAAAGTATATACTAGAATTTCTTTTGTTTCTTCTATTTGAGATCCATGCCCTATTTGGGAACCTAAAGCTTATCTTATTTCTGACGTATTGTACAAAAAATAAAAAAACAAAAAAATAATTTAATACTCTTTGCGAAAAAACCTTTTTTCCATCGAGATAAAGTACAAATGTTTTCAAACGAATGACACAAGATAAAATTCGTCGGCTATTTGACAACGACACAATGGACATTCGAATGGAACAAATTGCATTTATGTGCAATGGAATTCAGTCAAATGGAGCGCGCTGATATGCCTACAAACTGGAATAGCGGAATGTATTTGAACTAGCTTGTAGTTATCTCCCGTAATATCACTTACCTATGTAAGTTCCTTATGCTATCACAAGGAACAAATAAGTACAAGAGATTAGTAATGTTTATTCATATTCATGTACTAGCTGTGCCCGCGGCTCCGCCCGCGTGGAATTCGGTCCGCGATCATATTATATTATGTAATTCTGAAATAAAAGTAGCCTTAGTTACTCCTTATTTCATCAGCTATCTGCCAGCTATATCCCGTCAAAATCGGTCCACCCGATCCAGAGATTAGCCGGAACAAACAGACAGACAAAAAATGTAAAAAAAAATATTTTGGTATATGTATCACGTATAATACACCTACATAGGCATTTAGTAAAAAGCAGTTATTTTTATATTACAAACAGATACTCCAATTTTATTTATTTGTATAGATAATAATGTCTAATAAAGGATAGATTTTTATTCGAAACGAAGCGAGATAATAATAAACGGCCAAGTGTGAGTCAAAGCCGCAGACAAGGGGTCGGAACCAAAAGATGGAGTTGTGATTAAATATAATTTAGTTTTATATGTAGTTCCGTGATTACCAACATGATTACTTTGTGGGAATCTATAATTTTAGTAATACTTTTAAAAGCAACTCTAAGTTAAAATGATAAGTTGAAAAACGTTGCAAATATTGATATCATTTTTAGTCTTTTTTGTTGTAGAGTTTTAATTTCTATTGCAATAAAAATCATGACGTACGGACGTACGGACAAGCGACAACACAGCGAGATGTTCATAATAGGGTCACATTGGCCTCCAGACATTCTAACATATATGATGAATACAATAAAGCCTATCCTACAGGTACTTATTATATTTGAACAACCTAAAATTTTATATACATAATATGATGGGAGTATCCGATTGTGGCAATTATAACAAAGTAAGAGTTAAAGTTCCTGAATTATTTTTGAAATTATGGTATGGTATGTTTTGACCAAATTGTTGAATCATACTATGACATACAGAAATAATGTCTGTTGAGTACAATAGTTACACGTAGCTTGTATTTTCCGGTTTAAAGCATGAAAAGTTGTTTTAAAAACCAATACAATATAAATTTTCAATGAGCTAAACCCCGAGTGAATTGGGAATCCTATTGTATTATCCGAGTGGAAACATTTTCTTTTTCAGTATCGTAATAACTTCTATAAGATAAAAATGTAGAATAATGTATGCAACATAAATTATGAGGATACTATCGACAGTTGATAAATTGAGAACCTATCAATATTCTATCAGTAGACTACGTTTTCTCTCATCTCCCGCTTATTTTCCTGCTCGCATTTTATTAAAATTTAGTTGACAGCTTGTTTGTACGAAATTGAAACATCTACATCTAATAAAAAGAGACTGAATTTTGTTTCAATTTGGCTGAATTTATCTCCCAGTAGACAATTTTTTTTTATTTAGAAATCTTCATTTTATTTATCGCCTATTAATATCTTTTATCTAAGATCACATGATGAAGCGGTCACTGCCGTCCATAGTTATTTGGTTTTAATGCTACGTACAACATAGCCTAATGCTACGTGCATTCTATAATAAAAATTGGTACTTCCATAAGAAAATTACTTCTTCAAATAATTGATTCCATTGATAAAATATGTTTACCGTGGTTGATTCGAGAATAACGTTTTTTGGAAGAAAGGACTATCCTAACTGCAAATTTAGTGGGGCTCTAAATTCTATACAAATAATAAGATACATTTTTTTAAACATTTATCGTAAAAAGTACTTCAATAATTTTCTTCCACGTAGCGTAGTGCTGCTTAAATGGAAAGTGTTTCAAAGTGCAGGAGATCTAATATAATTACCGACGGAGCACAATGCCGGTGTTAGTGCTTTTTTATCATATAAATTTATTTATCCACCTGATGGTAAATGGTTACTGCCGCCCATGAACATCAGTAATCATCCCCAAGTACGATTGAATCATACCTAAGGGCCGGTTGTATCAAACTGTTGGTTAATGTAACATACGTACGTTAAATAATAACGATTACGTAGGATGTTT
>DWNR01001522.1:0-14873 GCA_018250455.1 Polygonus leo
GGTTCCAAGTTCGAATAAAGTTAAAACAGGTGAACGGACGAACATCGCAGCAGAGTCTTAGCAAGATACACGGAAAACGTATTTCGATTGTTCAAACCATAATTAAAAATTAATAAAACAGGCATTTGAGTAAATTTTGATCGACTAAGGAGGTCACAACATCATCACAACCCGTACAGTCTTAATGCTGGACTCTGATCTCCTATCAAACTAAGAAGGGTTTAGTCTATCGCTCTAGCCAAGTGCAAACTACACTACATACTCTTAAGATTTATTTTAAAGCCTCTTAGGTGTGTCGGTGTGTCCACGACATTTTCTTTTACGAAATGCAAGAGAAAAAATAATTTTAAAATTTAAGTTTAAGAACCTCTGATCCACAATATCTTTTCATCGCTCATCACTTTCAACTTACGGTGAAACACGCGATTAAATTAAAACATGTCGAGGCACAAAGAGAAAAATTATGATACAAAAATTATTCAAGTCATTACGTTCCGTTCCTCGTCTCTGAGAGTTATTATACAATGTTGTTCGTGTTCAAAGGGAAATTGCATTCCTTATGTTTTCTTATTTCATCGGCTTTGAAATATAATAATTGGAATTGTGGTTCTTTGTTCATCCCAACTTTATTGAATGGAAATTAAATTTTGCGCAACTTATGTTTAAATGCAGAAAATTGGCATGTGGTATATATACTTCGTTATGTTTTTAATCCAATTCAAAACGTTGGAGGTTTTTAATTCATATTATGTATATTATTTTGTGGTGTCTTTTCCGGCATAACTTCTTTATATACTAACCAATTTAATGAAATTTGCATAAACTTTGGTGCAGTTTCAAGTGCAATTCATTTTTATTTTCATATTTAATCTTGGATATCAAATTTACACCAAAAATCTTAATATATAAATTATAAAAATAATATTTAAATTATTATGTTAATAAGGAGAAATTGTATTCCTTATATTTTCTTATTTCATCGTTTTTGAAATATAATAATTGGAATCGTGGTTCTTTGTTCATTGGAACTTAGTTGAATGAAAAATTAAATTTTGTTCCATATTATCTAAAAGACATATTTTTGTAATATGACTTAGTACTGACGATCAATTAAATTGTTTCGTAAAGAAATAGTTTCGTACATTAACAGTTAATTAAAATAAATTGTTATTATGTATATTAAATGAATTATGTATACTTAGAAAAAAAAACTTATTTCGAAGTCTAGTTATCAGCACCTCGATTAATTACATTATCAGTATTATGGCATAATAGGCCATTGTGCAACGAACTCCATCACAGACTATTGCTACACAATCTAATATTGCAGCGCGCAGCTTGTGGTCTGTTTTAGCGGTAATTAAGCGATGCATGTTGTGTCTAATCAGGGTATGTTGTTCTTGACATTATAGCAATCTATTCACGACAATAGGCTTTAACTGTTTCGCAAACATATGTGTAAAGGAGCTGTGGTAATTAATTGATAAGTATAATCCAGGTTAGTTCCTGGATGAAAAACCTGGGTATAAAGACATATTAGCTTGTATTCGCTTCGCATGCTTCATTACACAATGTTGTCATCTAATTTAAATGTATGTGTTTTTCTGCATAACTGGTATATATATATCCTTTTTTGTATCTCTGACAATGTGTGTACAATATTTCAATATGACGGTCAGAATTATAATACCCTATATGTAATAGTATATTAGTTCACTGTGCAACGAACTCCATCACAGACTATTGCTACACAATCTAATATTGCAGCGCGCAGTTTGTGGTCTGTTTCAACGGTAATTAAGCGATGCATGTTGTGTCTAATCAGGGTATGTTGTTCTTGATATTATAACAATCTATTCACGACAATATGCTTTTACTATTTCGCAAACATATGTGTAATGGAGCTGTGGTAATTAATTGATAAGTTTATTCCAGGTTAGTTTCTAGAGGTAAAATCTGGATATAAGGACATATTAGCTTGTATCCGTGGCTTCGCACGCGTCATTACATAATGTTGTCATCTAATTAATTAACGTTAATTAATTATGTGTGCGGACAACCGTCCGAGTAGTCTCGAGCCTTGGGGCAAAGTGAAAATCGGCGCCATAGTAGGTAGTCGGTAGTCTACCTGCTTATGGAAGTAGCTAAGTTTGACCCCTTTCGTGGTTGTTGCAGCACATATTATATCATAATTGTATTGTCATTTTTTTGTTATTATTATTTTCTGTTTTATTTTTTTATTTGTTTTGTTGTGTATATTGTTGTGTTTTTTATATTTTCTTAGTAATTAGTATTGTTTTATATAGTATTTAAGATGTGTTACAATAGCTAGGAATAAAGCTGTATCTTTCTTTTTTTTTTCTTTCTAATTCAAATTTATATGTTTTTTCCGCATAACTGATACATATGTATATATATATATATCCTTTTCTGTATCTCTGATAATGTGTGTACGGTGTCAGTATTATGACATAATAGGCCATTGTACAACGAACTCCATCAAAGACTATCGCTACACAATCTAATTATTGCAGCGCGCAGCTTGCGGTCTGTTTCAGCGGTAATTAAGCGATGCACCTTGTGTCTAATCAGGGTATGTTGTTCTTGACCTTAAAGCCGTATTATTCACCGTACGACAATATATTATAGGCTTTGACGATTTGATAACAATTGGTGTAATGTAGCTGTGATAATTAATAGATAAGTGACGACTCTAGTATCCGAAGATTAGCTTTTGATATATAGGCATACTAGCTTTTAACCACGGGTGGTACACCACATTATATTATCTTATATTTCAAGTTTTTAACATTGTTTCTTATCCTCGAACTAAATATTATTTGTATAAATGTAGATTATTTAAAATTTTTTGACAATCGGATGAGTAGCAAAGGCGCGAAACCCTAACAGACAAAAGAACTGATAATCCTATCTACAATAATAGTTAAGATTGTTCAACATCATACAACACGACAATAGATCATTTTGATCTAATTAATATATTATATCACAATAATAAACCATTGTGAAATGAAATCCATCACAGACTATCGCTATACAATCTCATTATTGCAGCGCGCAGCTTGTGGTCTGTTTCAGTGGTAATTAAGCGATGCACGTTGTGTCTGGGTGTGTATTGTGTCTAATCAGGGCATGTTGTTCTTGACCTTAAAGCCGTATAATTCAACGTACGATAATATATAATAGGCTTTGACGATTTGATAACAATCGGTGTAATGTAGCTGTGATAATTAATAGATAAGTGACTTCGACGCTAGTATCCGAAGATTAGCTTTTGATATATAGGCATACTAGGTTTTAACCACGGGTTCTACGCTGCATTATACGATATTATCTTATATTTCGAGTTTTTAACATTGTTTCTTATCCTCGAACAAAATATGATTTGTATAAATGTACATTATGCAAAATTTCATGATCAGATGAGTAGAAAAGGCGTGAAACTCTAAAAGACAAACAAACTGATAATAATCCCATCTACAATGATAGTTTGGATTATATAACATCATATAACACAACAATAGGTCATTTAGATCTAATTAATACATTATATCACAATAATAGACCATTGTGCAATGAACTCCATCACAGACTATCGCCATACAATCTCATTATTGCAGCGCGCAGCAATGCACATTGTGTCTATTCAACGTATGTTGTTCTTGACCTTACTCGTAAAGCCGTCTACTCACCGTACGATTATAGATTTCGTAACCTACTAAATTTCATAACGATCGTATAAGTAGCTAAAGCGTTAGAACGGAACAGACAAACCGACACTCGTATCTATAATATTAGTTATTACTGTTTAACATAATAGGGCATTTATATTTATAGATCACAATAATAGGGCATTTAGATCTTATGAATATATATAATGCCTTTTATTGTGATATACACAATAAAAGGCCAGTGTGCAACGAACTCCATCAGTAACTCCACTATGTCTATCGCTACACAATATCAATATTGCAGGCGCAGCTTGTGGTCTGTTTTAGCGGTAATTAAGCAATGTGTGTTGTGTCTAATCAGCGTATGTTATGTTGTTGTTCTTGTCTTTAAAGCCGTCTATTCACTACACGACTATAGGCAATAGTCTTTGGCGGTTTCGTAACAATCGGTGTAATGGAGCTGTGGTAATTAATAGATACCAGGTGGTAGAACTCGTTTAGTTCAACCGGGGTACCACCGCCATCCTCATAATCCTCCGTGAAGCAATTTTTTGTGTTTCGGTTTGGAGAGGCGTGGTTGCCGGCAACATCTTAGTTTAGGGATAGCAATGCATCTGTGATCACTTAAATATGATTTAATTCTGCTTGGGATGATTACTGTCGTCCTTGGGCGGCAGTGACCACTTATCATCAGATGGGCTGCATGCTCGTTTGCTACCTTTATACGATAAAAATAAGGAACTTCGTTCTAATAAAATGACCGTCTTCCATGTTATTTTTACTTTTTGATGATTGTATCCACGACTTTGCCTGCGCAATTACACAATGCTGTCATCTATTTCGAATTTAATTTCAGTAATTAAGCCTAGAAAATGCAACTAGCAAACAAATTTACGTTCGCAATTATAACATTAATCTAAATAATATAAGATAATACACCATTACTCGCATCATCAGAAGCTTATTAAGCGAGGTATGTTGAGTCTAATCATGGCATGTTCTTGACCTTAAAGTTCCCTATTCACGGTACGACTAGAGACTGAGAGTTTGACATCAATGGTTGTAATGGAGCTGTGATAATTGATAGGTGAGATTTCTTTAATCTTATAATAAATAACACCTTATACACTCATTGCCCCACACTAGGATTCTCTGTGTCGTGGGTGCCATGACGCACAAACACCCAGACCCAGAACAGAAAACTAGATTCATCATTTAAATTTCTGTCTGGCCGGGAATCGTACCCTGGACCCTCTGCGCCGTTAGCGACCGTTGCGCCACGCGGGTCGTCATTATTTATTATTATTGTTAGATTATTGGCATTAGTGCATTAGGGCCGTCCCTGTAAGACATAACCAAAAGATGTCTAATTCTCAATACTGCAACAATCTTATCTTATCTTCTGTTAGGGCTTGCCAGGTGGTAGAAGCCGTTTAGTTCAACCGGGGAGGTACTCCGCCATCCTCATAGTCCTCCCTGAAGCAATTCTTGTTTCGGTTTGGAAATGCGTGGTTGCTTGCTATACTTATGGACAAAACGAATATCTTAGTCCTCAAGGGTAGCAACGCATTCGAGATCACACTTATTTATGATTTAATTGTGCTTGGGATGATTACGGTGGACTGCATGCTCGTTTGCTTCCTTTATACGATAAAAAGAAAAAAAATACTGTGGTTAATAAAAAGTCATCTGTATTTTCCTTCTTTCTCATGTTATTTTCCACCGAAGTCCCTCCAGGGAGTTTGACGCCTGAAGCACTTCTTTCCTTATATAGGTCGGCGAATCTACTATCACCAGAAAGAGCCGGATTTTCCTTATAGTATTCACGAACCAGTTTCAGTTTGAAATATTTTTTTGGGTAAAATGTCATTGCCGCCCATTGCCGGTCGGGGCATTGATAGACTTAAAAACTTTTTTGATGAAATTATTTATTAAAAGATCAAAGAAATTTATAACGTAGTTTTAATGTAAGAGATTCCATAAAGTACAGAGTATATAAAAGTCTCTAGTCTATAACCATAGTGTTGTACCTATTGAATTTGTAAAGTAGAATTTTTTAATATTTCAACACTCTCACCAAATTCGAACTTTACATCTACAAATTTTACATAAAACATGAGAATTGAACTCTCTCACCAAATTTAAACAATTTTTCAAAAATATAAAAATGTTCATCAGATCTAACTTGTAGTTATTACACACTTACATTAATAAACTTGAGTTTAGTTAATAAATACACTTTTACAAAAATGATATTTGCTTAACACCAATTTTATCTCTGAGATATTGAAATTTATCTTTTGGTAAGGCCTTAGTAAAGATGTCAGCATATTGTTCTTTGGTATTTACATATTTAAGATCTATTTCTTTCTCTAAATATTTTTCTTTAATAAAGTTATATCTTACATCAATATGCTTGCATCTTTTATGATAATCTACATTTTTAATTAAACAAATTGCACTTTGATTATCAATGTTTAAACAGATAGAGTTCTGGTTAAATGAATTTATATCTAATAGTAATCTTTTCAACCACATAGCTTCTTTGGTTGCTGAACATGCGGCCATGAACTCTGCTTCAGTAGTAGATAACGCCACACTATTTTGACGTTGTGTTGTCCATGTTACAGCAGCTCTATTTTTTATGAACACGTATCCTGTCAAAGACCTACGTGTGCAAGTGTCTTTTGCATAATCAGCATCACTGTAGCCTTCAACACAGTTCTCTGAGGGCGAGTAGCATAGGCCATAGTCTTTTGTTCCTTTTAAGTATCTGAATATTTTCTTGATAACATTCCAATGTGTGTGATCATAACTATTCAAATAGCGACTCACCAGACTGACTGCAAACATGATGTCAGGCCTGCTTACTACTGCCAGGTGCATCAGTGATCCCACAGCTTCTCTGTATTTTATATTCTTGTCTGGTGTTTCAGTTCCCTTGTTGTATATCCCTAGAGTTGTATGCGGGTCAACTGGAATGTTATTACTGTTAGCATTATTCATGTTAAATCTACATAATAATCTCTCAATGTATTTTGTCTGGTGGACAAATATACTCTTTTCAAATCTTTCTAATTGCATCCCTACAAAAGTCTTCGGATCACTCTGTGTTATTTCAAAATTATTTTTAAGTTCACATATTACTTTTTGCAAACCTTCCTTTGACCTTGTCATCAGTAATCCGTCATCAACATACAGTAATAAGTAAATAATATTGTTGTTAACATTTCCAACGTACACACATTTATCTGCATGACTGTTAATAAATCCAAATTTCTTAAGTAGGTTGTCAAATTTCTGATTCCAGCATCTTGGAGCTTGTTTTAAACCATAGAGTGAACGATTTAGCTTACATACCTGATTTGGTGGGACATCCAAACCTTCAGGGGCTCTCATGTAGATGTCTTCCTTCACATCTCCATATAAAAATGCAGTCTTGATGTCAAACTGCACCATTTCGTATTCATGTTGAACAGCGTCTGAGAGTAAGATTCTTACTGAATCATATCTTACTGTTGGCGAATAAATTTCTGTGTAGTCAATATCTTTTATTTGTCCACATCCTTTGGCACATAGTCTTGATTTAAAAACTGAGCCATTGTCTTTTACTCTGAAGACCCATTTACAGTCTATTAGTTTTACTCCTTTTGGTTTTTCAATTAAGCTCCAAGTGTGGTTTCGTTGGTGTGCATCTAATTCTTCTTTGATTGATTGTTTCCGCTCATCAGCATGCACTCATTGGCTCAATTGTTTCATCTGGTTCATATATAGATCCAAGGTCTGAATGGTAGGAATCTTCAGTTTTTCAGATGCTGTATCATTATTAGTCGGGCTTTCATTTTCAGTTTTTGGTTCCAAGACCAACTCAGATAATGGCATAGCTGCATAATCTTTCTTTACTGAATTTTCAATGAAAATTGCATCTCTGCTGATTAAGGTTTTTCTTGTCTTTGGATCAAAGAACCTATAGCCTTTTGTTTGTTCAATATAACCCACAAAAATCATCTTATTTGCCTTTGGGTCCCACTTCTTAGCTTTTTCTTTAGGGGTATGAACCATAGCTTCACAACCAAAAACTTTTAAATTACTAATATCTGGTCTTTTACCAGTCCATTTTTCTTCTAGTGTTAAATAATCCAGCACCTTTTTGGGCATATGTTGGTGATATATGCTGCTGTTGCCACTGCTTCAGCCCAATATTGTTTTTGGAGTTTAGCATTAAGCAACATACATCTTGCTCTTTCTAAGAGAGTTCTGTTCATTCGCTCCGCCAAACCATTTTGTTGAGGGGTGTAGGTGACGGAAGTTTGATGAGATATACCAGATTTCTTGAGAAAATTTTGAAAATCATTGCTTAGATATTCATTCCCATTATCAGTACGGAGTGTTTTGATTTTAGCACCAAGCTTATTCTCCACGAATGCTTTAAATTCTTGAAATTTTTCAAACACTTCTGATTTCTTAGATAATATGTATTTAAATACCTTTCGAGTGAAGTCATCAATGAATGTGACAAAGTAACGAGCTCCTCCAAGAGATGATACCTCCATGGGTCCACAAACATCAGAGTGGATGAGTTCCAGTGCTTCTTGTGCTCGTGACCCCTCAGTAGGGAAAGGTATTCTTGACTGTTTTCCTTGTAGACAAGAAATACATATTACTTTTTCTTTATTTTCTAATTTCAAGCCAACATTCTCTGTTAATTTATTTAAGTCTTCAAAATTTAAATGAGCCATCCCCTGATGCCATAAATACCAGTCATTTTCTTTTGTTGCAGATATATATGCAGGCATACTCTGTGTATTTAGTCTGTACATGTTATTAATCAATTTTGCAGCAGCAACTTGTTCATTATTTCTGTTTAATATTTTACAGCCTTTCTGGTCAAATTGTACTTGACATCCATTTTTAATAATTTGACTGACGATAGAAGATTAGTGGCCAAACCAGAAACATAAAGAACATCCTTAACTTGGATTGTATTTGTTTTTCCATTTTTGACGATCACTTCACAGAATCAGCAGATATTGCCACACCGGAGCTTTCGAGGGCCATAATGATTGGCTGGTAGACTTCAGGTAAGCCAGCTAGCAGTAGCGTACCAAGCCACTCATCATTGACATCAAATTCTATATTTCTTAACTTGTGTGCTGTTGATATAATCTTGTTTACATAGTCTTCTATGCTCTGACATGATTCTAATGTTGTGGTTATCAGATCTCTTAATAAGCCAACCTTACGTGTCAATCAAAAGCTTTAGAGAGGTTATTCCATACTTCCTTGGCGGTTTTAGCCTCTTGTATATGTACATAGTTGATTGGATGTACTAATAAGATTATTTTAGACTTAGCTTTTGTGTCTAGTTTGGTGTCAACTGTTTCTTTCGCTGTGACACATTGCCACAAGTCCTCGTGTTTGAGATAAGTTTAAACGGCAAATCTCCACGTTGGATAGTTTTCTCTTCCGGTCAGCTTTTCAATCAGAGCCATCGTATTTGTAGACCACACTTTGCTGATGAGGAGTGAGTATTGAGGAGATGGTACAAAACAGAAAGTTTTATAACTGTTCGGAACTACTATTATTCGGATTCAATGAAACTTTTATCACTTTTACACTTTTAACTGTTTTATGAAAGCAACCAGGTCGGCTGGGCCCATAACCTGTTGTGATTATTTATTAAAAGATCAAAGAAATTTATAACGTAGTTGTACAGAGTATGACGGACGTGCAAAGTACAGAGTGCAAAAAAGTTTTTGTTTCCATTTCATGTTGATTTACGTAAAATATTAGATTAGATTGGGTAACTTCGGTATGTTGTATTTACTTACTAAAAGTTTAATTTATAATAAAATATAGAAATATTTTTTATATCATACATTAAATGTCACAGGTTATCACAAATACAGGTTTTCAATGTTATTTAATTATTTCATTGAATATCACAAATACAGGTTTTCAATGTTATTTAAGTTTTTTTCCCCAAAATATTATATATACAAAACATTCTAAATAAGTATCTATAGTTTTATCTAGTTTTATAATAGAGAAACCATCAAAAACACGAATTTTGATACATCCAACTAATATAGTACGGAAATGTATATATAATAAAAATGCCTATAAAAAAGTCCGCGACTGTTATTAATCTAACTATCTATGTATCTTCGTAGGTTGACTCACTGTAACCAATTTATCTGAAAATATTATATTATATTTATATTTGATTTACAAAAGCTAATTTCTCCTAATCAGTATAAATCTTTATTCAAAAAAATGTATTAGGTACCTTGGCCATTTAATGTAGATAAAAATTGTCCATCACTTTTTTCATTTAAATGTAATAGATGTTTCATTTAGAAGTTATTAAAAGTTTTAAAATAACACGCAACCAAAAACTTCGTTGCAGTTGCAGCTAAGGTAGGTAACTAGTAAAACATAAATAAATGTTTATAAATTTTTATTAAGCTGAATCATCACTGACATTCATTTCCTCTATGCCAGACATATCACTTTCATCATCTTTTTCACTTTCTGACGAACTTTCTTCCCCCCCAAGAGAAACAATTAATTCTCTTTCATTATTTTCTTGGAGTTTATCTTTTTCCCAATATTCTTTTTGGAGCCTTTCCACATGATTTACTTCTTTTTTCCAATCTACCCTGGTTATCGATGTTACTGCATTTTTTGTTATTTTTTCAATATTTTTTTCAGACTGATCGACATTTTTGTCTGCCACCCTTTGCTTTATCAAATTCCAAATGTACTCAATAGGATTTAAATCACAATGGTAGGGTGGCAAGGTTGACTATTATTAATTGATACAACTCGGGTTTAGTCATATGTTTTTCAAAATTAATGTTGTTTTTTAACAACCAATTTTACATATCACTTTTTAATGACGATCTGCATGGTATCTTCTCAGACTGCGTCGAATGGTACGGCGCATTATCTATAACGACTATGCCGTTTGGAGGTAGGTTGGGTATTAATTTTTCTTTGAGCCCCTTAACAAAATTTTTTGTATCCATTTCGTCGTGGTAATCACCTGTCTTGCTTTTACATTTATATATTAGTTCGGCCCCAGGGATGAATCCATTCTCACCACCAGCATGTACGAGAATCCAGCGTTGACCAGGATTATTATTTTTCCTTATGCTAGCATCGCTGCTGTTTTGCCAGCATTTTCTGACTGTGTAGTGAGAATGGATCCAAGTTTCATCCAAATACGTCACAGGTTTTTTGTCCACTTCAAGGTCGTCGTTTTCCTTCATTCGTCGCAGGTAGCGAGCCCTCCACGCAGCGATATCGGGCTTTTGTATCAACACCAATCTGGCATTTTTGCATTTCTTAAATTTGTATCCCAATTGATTTATTATGATAAGTCGCAAGGTAGTCCTTTCACCTGAAAAAGACATTTTTTTTATATAAATCTGTAAATGCAGTAAACTTTCGTTTGCACGGGTGGGAGACAAACTTATGACACTAAAAAAATATATACCGCTCTTGAACAAAATTTTCACCCCTTTTAAAGCGTTTCGCGAGATTGCGTGTGAATTTGTATAATATACTGATACAGAGCAATAAATTTTGTTCTATTTAATATTGATAACGTATAGATAATCCATGACTCTTACTAACTAACAATTGTCTACACAAAAAAGCAACCCGAATCTAAAAACAACAACAAAAGAACGAATTTTTTAGAATTTATCACGCTGACAGTCGAGTTTATTACGGGCTACGATAGTAAATTGACAATAGAACCGACGCAGCTGCGCAGTTTTTACTAATTTTGCAACTTAAAAGGTTATTTATTATTACTTAATTGTTGTCGTTATTGAGAATAGGTCTTATGCAATATAGACAGTACCAATGTCGAATTTCTGCAACCACACGACCACTAGTAATAATAAAAAACCAAAATTAAATTAAAGCTAGGTATAGGTGCAAACTTACTGGAAAATTCAAATCCTTTTTAGCAGCAAACTTCTTAAGTAGGGATTTCCTATTTAACAGTATAAAAACTGTTGATAATGTTTCTTAAAGCGACTAGATTGAAATTGTCCAGGTTTATTTTTTTTTGAACTTTTCTTTCTTTGCCAAGCGTTGATGGTCCGGATACTGGGGCAGACACTGAAGTACTCGGTACTGGTGAAACTGCTACTGGCTTAACTTGTTTTTTTAACCTCATTAAGGTACTTTTAGATATTCGAGCTGCAGCACAAGTTCTATTTATTGGTTGATCCACAGGAATCATAAATTTTTTATTGACTTTTTCATGGTCACGAACTTCTTGAGCACTTTTGGTAGGGTCCACAGGAATCACGTATTCGCTAACTTCTTTCTCGCGTTCAAAAAAAGGTAGTACCTTAAGTATAAGGGCCCTTTCTTTACTATGTATCGTTTTTCCCACCATTATGTTAAAGACACACTGGCTTCAAAACAATCCAAACGTAACAATAATAACAACAACTTAACTTAAAATGTAACAAAAAGCCAATAACATATAACAGCAAAAGAATAACTTGACAATTTTAAACTGGAAATATCGCACGTGCAACGTTAACTGTGATGCTATCGCTACTGACAGGGCGACGGCGGGGGCCCGCGCGGGACGTGGAAGAGGTATCGAGTAACGAGCCAGGTGTCATGTTAATGATCCGGGTTATATATCTCTAGTCTATAACCATAGTGAGGTGACACATCCTCAAATAGTGTTGTACCTATCGAATCGGTAAAGTAGAATTTTTAATATTTCAACATAGATGTTTAATACTCGTTTGATTTTGGCACGCAAATGTAAAATATTATGGTAGGCTGTTAATCAAAATTATACTTGTATTTTCAGAACATTTGGGGTATGGAAACGCCATTTTCCTGTAGTGGCATTGACATTGCGCTTGTCATTGGCAAATGTGCAAGCATTGAAATTGAAACTGCAGAGCTTCACAATATTTGTAGAAAATATAAATTAGCAGAGGTCCCTGCAGAAGTAGAGCTGCATACAGATAATATTGAAGATATTAATAATGTTGACGTTCAAGCTGTTAGGGAAAGAACGGACCTAATAAATAATTATTTTAGTTAATAAGCCAACATTTATTTAATTATTTGAATATACAAACTTTTACGAAAATGCAGATTGTATTTATGTTTCTACCACATTTTGCCTTCCCATCTTCATAAGACTTGTTTTAGTTAATTAACATATATAATATAACACAAAGTAAACGCAACAGGCCTCGCGAATTACAAATTGAATTAAAACCATTAAAGTGTCGTGTAAAAGTTTTATTACTTATCTCTACTAACATTATAAATGTCAATATAACTTTGTTTGTTTCGCTAAAAACCTAAAGTAAGGGCAAACCTAGTAGTATTAAATTAAACTTAATGATGGGTTCCTTTAATACGATCTATTTCCATTTTTAATATTTCAGTTTACAATATGAGTTTATCATTTTTTATTTCAATTGAACATTTTCTAAATGTAAGTTTTCTAATTTTAAATCTAAGTTTTCTTTTGCAGTAAAATATTCGGTTATGGCTTAATTCCTGGAAATCTTGCTCTCATCTTGTTTTAATGAATTCTTCACTGGAAAAATTGAATAACTATTGGGTTCATTATATTGATATAAAATTTTTGGTTCAATACATTAATTACAATAGTATTTTTCAAAATTATTTTTACAAAATATCTTATAACAGTTAAAATGACACCCGCTGTAACCTTTAAATGGCTGACTAATTTGATTTTCAAATTGAAATTTCAATTGAATTTTTAGAAGAACCCTTACCTGTCCTAGGTGTACTCGTACTAAATGTCAATCTCTTAAGTTGATTTGATGTCTGCGCATGAAAAGGCGTATCATCATCTAATTTGTGATTTGATTGAACAATTTCAACTTCATTATCGGTAGGTACGGAGACTGGTTCCTCCAGAAACTCCATTGCAGTTACATCTCCTGTCACCACCAATACTACTACTACCACCACCAACACCAACACTAGACTCTGCCTTTTCCCTGTCACTACCTAGTAGATCAGTCACCCGATCCAATATCTCATCTAGGGGTATGTAATCTGAAGGACCACCACCAGTCTGTAAAGGAAACACCATGTTAGTGCAGAAAAGTCACATTTAAATTATTGCTTTAAAAAAATAGGTGAATATGGATACTTGAGTAAGTGTTATGCTTATTACCTTCATTAGATTCATCTTTATTTTAGTGCTACGTTTGCGGGATTTTTTTTTTCATATTTTCCCATTTCAATCGGAGCTGTTGTGGTGTTCTAAGGCTATGGCATTGAATTTTTCAGTTAAGAGAATCCACTAGTCGTTTTTCAGCTTGTTGTTGGTAGCGTTGGTAGTTTTAGACGTAAATTTGCTGTTTTTGATAAGATTAAGTAGAATACTTGTTTCCTTCTTCGTAAGAGGCTTGTCTTTTACCTAAGAAACAAACAAAATAAATCTATGATTTACCTTTGATATCCTATATATGAAATTAATTGGTAACTCTTGCGAACACATCGTTACTCTTAATTTTGATTGTGAATACTTACGATTTCAGAGTCCATTATCAAATATTTTTTTGATAAACAATAGATGCACACTTCACTTTGAAATCACAAAATTATTTTAATATTTACTCAATGAAAATAACGAATGAAATAACGAAACGGAGTTTTAAAAGACGTGAAATAATAAGGGTTTCAAACTATTTAATTAGGCCGCGTAAAGTGTTATTAAAAAAATACAAGGTATTTTATATTAGATTTTATATAATGCAAAATCCTTCATGAAATAAAACAATAATGAAGTTTTAAATTACTGTACAAAATGGGATATTTATTTGACTTCTTCGTATCGTATTCCATCGTGTTCTTCTTTATATTGCACTAAAACAATCTCCACATTCTTTGTTTCTTCATATTACTATCAGCAACACAAAAATAGCACTTTTTGACACCAGCAGCATACATTGGCAGTTATATCACAGATATAAATTTGTTAGAAATAACACCATTTTTTAAATAATTGCTCTTATGCTTTGCTCTTATGCATTTTATTTCAATAATAGCTTTCTTTTGTTACAAAATCAGGAGAGGCGGCAATCATAGGGTACTCCTGACATTCAAATAGTCCACATGTAGTCTTTTTTCTTAAATTTTGCACTC
>DWNR01001523.1:0-14872 GCA_018250455.1 Polygonus leo
TGTAGCCGGTAACCACCCTCTCCAAACCGAAACACAATAAATTGCGTCACGGAGGATTATGAGGGTTGTGGTGGTACCTCCCCGGTCGAACTAAACGAGTTCTACCACCTGGCAAAGTCAGCTAGTGCATACAGTAAGTATTAAAAATACATACTATTTTTAGACTTACATCGAATTTCGCTTATATCTAAGATCTAAAATATTGCAAAATACTTCGACCATATTGGACTTGGTCAACAACATCGTGGTAATGATAAATAATTTATAACTGTTGACACATACAAAACATTAGGGGGCTTCCATTAATTACGTGAAGGGTTTTAACATTTTTATGATCCCCCCTCTCCCTCTGGTGATATTTAGTGACATATTTTGAATTCCCTTCATTGGATTTATTGCAAAAAACTCTAATTTTTCATTAAAAGCTCTTTAAGATTTCCACGTATGTAAGTGAAAATCCAAGGACGCTCCAATTCAAGACCACCCTCTCCCCAACATGATATTAGATGAGATTCGGATACTCCTCCCTCCTGAATACCTCACGATAGGACCCTCCAATGCCGTCGCCGGCTTTGGTTGTCTCTCTGGTGCTACAAATGTCCATAGGTAGGTGACTACCACGTGACCATCAGATAACCCGTCCGTCTTATCGCTTGGTTAAAATATTTAAAAAATATTGGTAATTTTTTTTAGTAACAACACTTTATCAAACATGTTATAGCAATTGAAACGTGTATTGGGGTATAGAAATAAAACACACAAACATAATATTATTACGATTAATTTATTACACGCGACTTATTGATTACAATTATTCGTTATTGCTTTATTATTATTTATTGTACTTATGTCTATATTTTAACGCGTTTTATCCATTGATATGGACTGGTCTGAGCGATACGCCGACTGGACTAAGATGAGATAGATAGAGACAATGCTAATGAGACGTGATTTAAAATGATAAAACTAACAATGCCGTGTCTGTTTTAACGGAAACCTGAGTCAATGGAAGTAACTTTTTATGTTAACGTCATACCTTGGAAGTGGGGAATGATTTTTAAACCTAAATAACTTTATTATTTTAAACGGCAACGAGGCAATAAGCAGGCCAAAACAAAAAAATAATTGATTGACGCACAAATTATTTAAACTTTGTCAGTTATGTTGCAAAGTTCAAAGTTGTGGGAAGGGGGGTGTTGGGGTTCATGTCTATGTTTGCACTATAACCCACGCAAACGAGGGTCAAATTTTGCATGGGGATTCTTTTTAGGACCTAGGTTCTCACCATGACGGGATTTTGCGAAATTCGACCCCTAAGGGGTTGTTTTTGGGATTGAAAGTTTGCATGATTTTTTTTACTTCCCATGCTAAGAGTTTCAAATAATGTATCGGGGTTTTTTAGGACGTAGGCGCTAAGACGGGTACAACTTAATAGTAATACATTTTTATAACGACGCGGACGAAGTCGCAGACAACGGCTAGTTTAATTATAATTTAATTTAAATTATATTTTTATTCCGTATAAAGTGTTAAGAAAATAAAGTCGTTTTGCAAGAAATCCAATTCTTAGTTCAGTCAACGTGGTCACTATTACAACCGAATGCTAGCAGTGACAGGTTTCATCATTCTAGTGAAAACTAAAATTAAACTGCCAAATATTCATCGAAAATCAACCAGCAACACTTTTTCGAAAATAAATATCTCGTCTTAAAATATAACAACATTATTTTACGTGAATAGCGGTAAATAATTAAATATTAAGATTTCTAAAATTAAATATCAGATTTATAGTGACTCTCATGTAAGAACAGTTCTTACTCCGACTGCAACAAAATCACATGACATGCTTAAAATTTCTTAATTACGCCTTAAGAGAATTACATCTATTACAAAAAAGTCAACAAGGAGAATATAGAATTAATAATAATTATCTTTATTAGCATTTAAAATATCTATTACTCCGATAACAATATCACATATAATAACTAGACAATAATTTGTTAATAATATAGCAACAATCAACAATCATCTACATACATTCGATGACAGTACAATATTTATATTGATAGAAAATATTTGACTTATTATTAATTCTAATTCGTATATTATTAATTATGTGCGCGGTGACGTCACGATCACTTTAATAAAATAAACCTTGATCTTAGAAAGAGCGATTTAATACTTAATAGCTACAACAATTTCAGCCCTTCGTATGGAAGAGCTCTAATCATTTCACTTACACAGAGATACATAATGTTTGGAATATAATTTAGCAGCAAAGTCACAAGATATTAAGAGTCTTCTAAAACACACATAGTATAGAATAAGAGTCGTAATTACGTATATACCCAACTACTAATAGTAATATTTAATAGCTTAATGTTACATTTCCTGCACTTTTTCATTATTATCATCAGACCTTACGAGATATTTCACCGATTTATCACTAAACGCATTTAATCTCCTATTCGTATTGGTACAATGACAGCAACAGCCATTATTTTGGTAAGAAAAGATTGACAAGCAAACCAGCACAATCATCCAAATTATTGACTGGTATATGTACTATAAGTGATATGATCCACCAAGTATCGAATACTAAATCTGTTGGCTTCCAGATAGTCCTCTGGAATAGACACACTTTTTGTGAATGCATTTCTATTTAGGCTTCTATATTATTATTCTTCGTAACTGTTAAATGGTTCACATTGACAAATCAGTGCTATACCTTTAATAACCGTACTAAAATTTACTTTATTAATGGTCATCCAAAAGCCTGTATGCGTAGCGATCTAAGGAAGTACCTTAAAAGTAGTCAACAGTTTAAAATACTACTATGAAATATCTTTACAATCAACAAAATTATATCGCCTTACAAATTCAACCTCTAAAAAGGTAAAACTATCGTAACAGAAAATTGGACTATAAAGTTGTAAAGTTGTATCAAAAATGTAACTGACGGGACAAAGATATTTTTCCAATCTCTCACATAGAGTAATAAGTACGATTATATACTACTGACAATTAATTACTTAACGATATAACGATAGATTTCAATGATATCGACGTTACGTAGTAAGGATAATTTGTTCTGAAATAATATTGAATTGAACTCGAGATATTAAGACAGACACCGATACTACAAGGTTAAAAAATGAAATTGTTGACAGTATACGTAATATCATTAATATAAGTTGAATCTTTTATAACTGATGTGAAAAGCCTTATAATGATACATATTTTTCTTATGAGCACAATGAAATAACTAAGATAATCCAGAGTAATATCAAATAATAGAGTCCCGACGTGACACTACGGATTTACGCAAAGTAACTGCGGTAAGATTGCTGTCAAGCAGTGGTTACGAAACCACACGCCGGCGATCCAGATATATTGAAATATGTGGGTACCAAAGTATAATTGTAACCGGTTTTTGGGTAACGAAAAACATCGTATGAAAACCTGTACTGGTTTCCACACGATGTTAAAAAACCTCAAAGTACATTGAAGTTCCCATATAGCCAGAAATGAAGTATACCATATCATTGTGAGGAGACTCGCCCAGTAGTGGAATAGTAAGAAGTTGTGATAAACGTCGGATTAATTTTAAAATTATGATTCATCCCTATGTAGCGAGCGTTAAAGTACGAATAAAATATTTAATGGTTTATGTCTCACCAAGTTATTACCAAAAGAGTAATTGGTACTAACCAAATAAGTTTAAAATTAAATCCAAATAGAAGACATACTGTTTGTGAAGATATCAAGGAACTGCTACCCCTGAGGACAATGTTGGATCAACTTGTAGTATAAGTATTTTTGTCTAACCCTCTTGAAATCGGGCACCACAAAAAACTATAGGGAGGTATCGGAGACAATGCGGTTATTTTGCAATATTTATCAACTGAAATCTGGAATAATTGAAGAAATTTCAACAGTCACTTAATATTGTTCGATTTCATTAGTAAATTTTTCACGAGATAACTTGTTTGGACTTGAAGTAGCATTTCTTTTAAATAGAACAAATTTCTCAGATCTGGCTAAGGCTTTTGATACAAATCATATAACTTATATAATCTCCATAATATTTCAACTATAACAAAATTGATCACAGCTCTTCACATCAAAATTGAGATGATTAATGACATAGATAATAAAAACAAGGGAAATACACGAAGATTCTTTCGAAATGAACCCTTTTGTATGCACTTAAAGATTATCTATAATTTTCCATAGTGTTTTAGTTTAATATACCCGCTATCGTCAGATTGAGAACGCACACAAGCTCAATCGTGACGCACACTATTTTAAAACCAGCGACATCGGAACACATCGGAACATTGGAAAATACTTTTCCTTCTGCCTTGTTTTTACGATCTATGGTTCTAATTACTTAAGGGTTGAAAGTATTGACTGGCTAGGCTATACTTAAGATAACAATCTACTGAACGTAATTTTCTCTAACATGATGTATTGTCTGTGTCCCTGTACATAACGAGTCGTGAGCGGCAGACGGATTTAGCGGTCCAAAATTTGAACCTTCTTTTATATAAGCACAAAATATGGACAATGTTTCGTGGTACATAATATCTACTAACAAACCGTACACATAAAAATACTATGTAACTATGCTAATGTGAAAACGACAGATCGAAACGAAATCGATTTTGAGGTGGAGTATGATTGATTCAATGCCACAGACGCAGAAAGCAAATAAAACAAGCATTAACTTGTAGAAAGCCCAGATTTCTGTATATTTTTCTAATCAAAAGCTTTGAAATTTGCTTTACGAGATAATCTATACTGTCTATCCACTTCTATTTGTGGTACCAATACCAATGCGTGGAGCATTGTTCAGGCTACAAATATTGGAGTGCAGTAACTGTTACGAAGGTAGTCAAGTAGAAGCATTGACACCCAAATTCTGTAATGCCTACGGTGGAAAAGTTATTTAATTAAAACTAGCCAATTCTTATTTTTGAGGAGTTTCATGTTAAAAAAGTTGATATTGTAAAATCCGAGTGATATTGTTAGTAAACACTCGGATTATTGTAAAATTTTGGGGCACCCGACACGTACTACCTCAATCCAACCTATTAAAATTTGAAACTTATTATCAAATGTATGAAATTTCTTAATGCAACCAGATAACATGTTACATTAATTGTTAGTAAGGTGACATTTAATCTTCGATATTAAAGTAGTGCCAATTGGATAGGCCTATGTCCAGCAACATAGAGAAACCTTATGATGATGGATGGATTGACATAATATTTAAAAATAACGGTCAAGTAAGAAGAATTAAGAATTTGAACAGTAGCATATGTCGATCTGCTGCTCATACGAATTTTTCGAACGAACGAACATTTCAAATATAAGGATAGTTTTATAACTTTTGATAAGAGTGATAAATTAGTTTTATTTTATTATCTCTACCTTCATACATTTACTGCATTATTCCTTCCTTTTAATCAATCCAAACATTAAAGTATGGTTAATTAAATCTTATGACAATTCATAAAACATTATGAATGTCTCGTAACACAAAAATATTTGAAATATTTGGACTTTATTCTGAAATCCAAAGGAATAATTATTTATCTTGAATAGCGGCAATGATACGAAATACGACGATTTTGTAATTTTTTTTTTAATGATAAATAAGATCATTGATGAAGATGCTGTTAGATAGTTAATCACTGGACATTTTACGATTTTTTATTGAAAAATAAACGAAGTCAAAATTATATTTACAACCTAAATAAACCAAGAAAAATTAAAGCTAATCTTAACTAACGCAGTCGCTTAAATATAAGCTTAAATAGAAGTAAATAATAATAATTAAAAATATTAAACTAAAAGTCCAATCAATGTCTTTTTATGTTGTTTCAAGTTATTTATAGTATACGTGGTCTTCTGTCATTTTTTCATGTACTATTACTTATTGAAGAGATATTTTTCATAATTGGTACGAAATAATTGATTTTATATGTTTATATAAAATCAATTATTTCATATTATGTTCTTTGTTTTAAAACATATAACTTAAAGTAAAGGCAAATTGTTCCTTCGGGATACAGTGAAAAATGTGTGGCCAATGTATGAAGTAGTTAGATAAAATTTATCAGTCTAAGCCAATTTTTGTGAATACCAATTTGTAGTGACTAAAAATGTATTGATTGAAATTAAAATCGTATTATCCTCATTGATACGATCCATAAGTTACATGTTACTACTCGTTATATGTTGAGTGGTAGATAAGATGTAACTGATCATTAAAATATTAACTTAATGAATAAAACGTCTCCAAATGACCACTATGCCCACAGCACTTAGGGATACAGTCCTAAGGCGATAGAAATAATGTTAATAATAATGAAGCATAAATTATTCGTGATAGTCCTAACAATCTGAGTACACATCCTGTGAAATCTAAAATGTTTATAGATTTGAGCAAAGCAAATACACATTTAGAGCTAGACTTAGACGCTATTCATAGTATTACAGATACAAGACGACAAATTGACAGCATTTCAGTAATACTAGTCGTATAGACATACATTTTACAAATATCAGACTAACACCGTTAAATAGAGTAGAATTGCTTAAATGACAATTTCACAAGACTATTGCACATTTATAATTTTATAAGCACATACATTTAGAGGCAGAATAATATGTAAGTAAAGACATCCAGATTTTAATATTAACGTGTTATAAAAATGACAATAACAACTAGAATGATATAATATTATTAGAATGATATACTAAGAAGTAAATTTTAGAAGTCTACTTTTTATATTATATTTGTCACACTTTGTTAACACTTATTTGATGAACTCCTGTATCCATTTCAGGTGTTTGAAAGGTACTGATTTAAATTTAATCAATTCACAGACACTTTTGTGATACATTTTATATAGTTATAACAGTTTTTATGATTTAATACAATCCATAGCCCAAAATACTTATATACAGAAGTGAAGCTTCATACAATGCATGCTCAAGTCCAAGAAATCTTGGAACAAGGGGATCGATTCGACCACAACTGTCTCTCGTTATAGATACGCATTTTGCGATCGTGTTTTGTTTTTTTATTCAGAAAATGAATAATTTATTTGAGAACTGCTCAATTTATCGTTGTTTAAATTCGACGTTTCAGAGAGGTTGTACTTACTTCTCTGAAAATAAACAAGCTTAACTTCTGCATAATTGTATTTTGATCTATAGTCAATGTAGAAAATAGAACTAAAATAACGATGGACAGTAAATACGTATAGAAATATTCATTATTATAAGTATGCGTTACTCGATAGTTAAGTGTTTATTGGAGTCGAAATAAAAATAATGATTTACATTATATCATTTTGATAAACATGTCAACTTTTAAAAATTATCTTTCGTAAATATCTCAGTATTATAGTATAAACCCAATCAGCCACAAACTACCGTATTCGAACTGTGCAAAAAGAATACAGATGTTTATATTGATAGACGCCTAATTAAAATTTCGTTTAGCATTACCGCATAATTAGACGAATTTACTAATAACATCACCACATAAATGAGTGAAAGACGGCAGTGGCTATTTTAGTAGGTAATAACAATACAAATCAACATTGAATAGAGTAAAAACTAGAAATAACAAAGATTTCTTAAAATATAGGTATCACAAAAGCGGAATAGAATTCTAGTACAATTTAAGTCGGTTAACGATAAAACTTTCATAAATCAACAACAATTATTGTGTCCCATCGGAAACGGTCAAAAAGTTATGACTACCTTAACAGATTAAAACACCTGTCAAATTATTTACTGCTCTTGTATATATATTGATAAATATTTCAAATAATATTAGTTTTAACAGCGCCATAATGAGATATTACGCATTGAGACATACTGATTATTGATTTACGTTATGTACTGCTGAATACATCATTAGTCAGTTTTTTGATGACATAGTTGCTTGATGCAACAGTCTTTGGTGATCTATTACGATATATAACATTATCTTAACTGCTGTCTTTCTCAAAGGCAATAATATATGTATAAGCTTTTAATTTCAATTCCTTCAAAACATCTACGTCTTAACTAACATTACTTATTTTTATAACATTCGTTGGCGATGGGACATTTATTGCAACATTTTAAATAGGATATTCAGCAAGCTTTAATTTATATTTGTATTTTTGTGTTACATTGGTCCTACGATTACTGATTTGAATAACATGTCATATTATGTGAGACACTTAAGCATTTATCTAATTTGTGATTATTAGCCATATCTTTTTACGGTTCACTTACCATACCTACAATGCGTATTTTATCACATTCTAGGTCGTCCGTTTTTATAATATTTAATAATGATATTATATTTACTAAGGAATTTTCACGATTCACGATTGCTTTATTAGGTAAATATTTCGAAGTCCTTTTTCACAGAAGTATTAATTTAACAATGAAAAATTCGACAAGCGTACTAAGGTAGTATACCATAATATATGTTTTCATCACTAGTTCTGTCTTCCAACTTAAATACATTTTCTTAACAAGTATTTATGGGGCTCACAAACCGAAGGTAAGTTAAATTTTATTTCTTTTCTCATATATCACAGAGGCTTTACTAGTCCATACAAGTTTAAGAAGAACAAGAAAGATGTACTTGACGCGTACGAGTAAGTACCGTTTAAGTACGAGTAAGTAAGTCTTATCAAACATTCAAATTAGCGTACTCGGTGATGTCTAGAGGTCGGAGTTTAGAAATCTTCGAAAGCCTCGAAAGCCCCGAGTATAGTTTGAAGAACTATAGAGACTAGACTCACAAGCGAAAGGACTGACGAGAAGACGCTCGAGATAGACAAAGTTGGAGATATTTTTTAATTTTAAGGCATAACACTCTTGGGGTCCTTCAACCAACCAGTTAGTTACTTCCTCTTAATCAACAGATACTTTGGCTCTGATATGTTTGCCTTTGGTTTGTAAGCCGTTGAGTATTTTGTGTAAATTTATCTATATATCAATCTCTTATTGAATATGACTTTCAACTACATAACATACAGTAAGATATAGTAACATTTTGACAATGAATCTTTATGAGGAAAATTCTATGAATACAGGTAGGTATTTAACCGCATTAGACTAATAATATAATATTGAAAATATATCGAATATACTATAACAATTTATTAGACAAATATTATTGCGCGTCACAAATTTAATGGCATTTGGGAGCATCTGATTGACACGCAAAATTATATTAGGTACAGTGTTAGTTCTAACACTGTTCCTTCATTAGTTTGAACAAGTGGTGTGTCTGTTTATGTATCAAAAATTCGCTATGTGCGTGCTAGTCATGTACCCCCAAATGCCGGCTAGTTTAGACTTCGGCTACTTACTAAATCCAAGATAACAGTTCAATAGTAAAAGAATCGGGAATTTGGAAATCTCATCCAAACATTGTACTGGAGATAAAACCCAAGATCAGTTTTCGAAATTCGCAATCCTTACTAACGTCTTGGACCCAGATTTAAAAATTGTCAATTGCAACAATTACAACTAAAAAATTTAAAAAATATGTACTCTTCTTTTCTACATCTTAGAGCAACAAATTAATCTTATCAATCTATGGATGAAAACTAAATAATTCCTTTTAAAGGATAACAAGCGACATTAATAAATTGTATTTGTCTTTTATTTCGAGGTAATGATTTCTAATGACTAGCAGCTTATGAATATTGTGCTAATACTTCGTTGTGCTCCCAAAGCACGTTGTTATTAATTCTTATAATAAATATGATATGAACGTGTCAAATTGTTTTTGTAAAATTATTCAAGATACGCAATGATTTTGGATTTTTGGAACGCCGGCTTCAATTCAATCGATAAAAAATATGACAATTTATTCTGGGTCATAAGTTATGTTATTCAGAATTAGTTGCCTCGTTTTTAACCGACTTAAAAAAGGAAATTATTAGTTGGATCTGTATATATGTAACATAGTCGGAATTCATTATTTTTGAGTATATCCAAGCATGTGTGCTAAATTTCTTAAGTATGTTAGTCCGCGTATTTGTCGGAAACTAAAAGTCGTGATCCTCCCTTAAAATCAGTTCAGTAGTTTTTGTTATGTATAGTATGGATATACTTGCTTGTTTTCTTTTCAGTTGACATGTTATTTGAAGTCGGTTTAATATATTTTTTATTATTTTCATGATAAAATCTTTTGATGAGATCACAGGCTATGAACTGTCAGTAGACTTTTCAAGGTGCAAATACAGTGCTTACTGTGGAGATACAATTTGTTGGATAGGGTTTAAATTTACTTGTATCTCAGCGTACGTCTATTTATCCATCACTTTTATAAGTATGTCTAAAATGACACAAAACTGACTCACACTCTTACGTGCGTAATAGGAAAACAAATTATTTTGTAAAGGTCCAAAAAAAAGATAACAAATAGGATTCCATGTTTGCTAGTATTTGTAATATTATCACAAGTCAAATTCTGATCTTTATTTTCTCACTTATTTTGCTGAGCTAACTCTCCAGATATATATTGCGTTCTCAATTTCCAATATAAACAAATATGTAAATATTACGTACATAAACAATTTGAGACATTCAAATTATTATTAATACTTCTTAAAATTAATGATAGCATGATGCGCAGTGCATTACACAACGAATACACCGTCAAAGATTACATTACTTAAAACTAACTTTATAATTAAGAAATAGGTTCGACCAGATATAGACAAAATCGTCAAAAACACACCCAAATAGACAAGAGTCTTACCTTGAACACTTCATGCATCACCTTGAAAATGTTTCTTGCCATATTCGAAGCCGATTGACTTGGTCTCATGATAGAAAACTCGGAAGCATGTGAAAAAAACTTTAATCACAGATATACAGAGCTAAAAATTATCATTGCTGACAAGACACCTTAAGAGATCTCAATGATATCATTAAGTTTCATGATTTCAATATTAGTCTATATTTCATGTTATTATTTTGACAAATCAGTTAAATTATTCAGCATTAGCTCAACAGTATATCCATGATTAAAATGTATAGTCATATTGAGTCATATTTCTCAAGGAAAACATTTGAAATATTTTCATGCTTATGCAATCACTCTGATTTATTTTTTTGTTTCGTAAATGTGAATGAAATCAGTTTCAGTATTTGAAACAACTGATCTCAAAACATGATATATAATAAACATGATATAAAGTCTTGTACTTGAATGTAATTGAAATATGTACCTATAAGAAAATTAGCAGTAACGATATTTCAAATTTTCCTTTCGAAAACGAATCTATGTTGAAATTTATAATTTGAGCATGGATAGATGGAAGACTCGAGAAAAGGAATGATCTTAAATAAAGATTACATCTAGAAGATATATCAATACGATACGAACTATGTTACACAGATACGATTAATCTTTCAAACCTTGATACGACACAAGTTAATAAAACAGGCTTTGACGCCACTTCGAAAAAAAATTGCAAAAAATATTTATTTATTATAATTGAGATATTTAAAATTTCTGACAAAATCGTGTAATTTGGTACATCCTCCAAATTCGCACCTGTTTTGGGAATAAATGTGAAACCAGAATATATGTGAAATCTCATGAATTCTTTATCAAATATAAAATAGCTCACAACAAAAAATCAGTAGACGTTGTAAATTTTCTATCAATACCTTCTTTAAAATATTTTCTTATCATTTAATGGCATTGACATAGCAATAATAATGCCGTACTAATAAAATTATTCAGGAATAAAACATCAATGTTTTGTAACTAAACAGTAACTGTTTATGAAGGCTTAGTAAAAGTGAAATAACTAAAACTCAAGTAGTAAATAAAGAGCTTCATAACTGTGAGCTCGATCGTATCATACTTTTTGACTTAAATAATAAAAGTAGCATAGACAAAACTACTAATAATATATTTATCTGAAGACATGATGTAATTAAGTATGGTTCCATTATCAAAGCGAGCTATAATTTAGATATTAATGCAACGCACCAAATGAATGATAAAGTTCGATTGATTCAGATAAAATTATTGGTACATAAGTTCTGTTTTTTGGAATTATCTTAGACGGCTTCAGTAGATGAAGGCCGGGTGGAGAGGTGTAGGGGGATGCATCCGAGGTTGCTTGTCGAGAGGCGCGCAGCAAGTTGGCTCGCAGCAAGCAGTACTGTAGGGCGCCGGCACCAGGGCGTACTGAGCAGGTGGCCCGTAGATTGCTGGTGTTGCTGGAAGAAATTTTTTACCGGTTAAAGATAGCATACGAGTATGTCTTTTTTTTTTATTGTGTAAAGGTAGCAAACGAGCATGCAGTCCACCTGATGGTAAGTGGCCACTGCCGCCCATGGACATCAGTAATCATCCTCAAGTACGATGAGTCATACCTAAGTTTGCATCACAGATGCGTTGCTACCCCTGAGGACTAAGATGTTCGCCTCGCATTTAGGTATGTCTATCTGATGACCACCATTTCGCTATCGGGCTTTTGTTAGATTTGTTTGTTCAAATGTGATTGAATTGTGCGTGAGTTTGACACTGTTGTCAATACCATCTTAGTCCTTAGAGGTCTAAAATATTTCTACCTCTATACATACGTTTCTACCTCTGAGGACTAAGATGTTGGCCTCGTGTGTAAGTATAGCCTGCAACCACGCCTCTGTAAATTCGAAAATTGCTTTAAGCAGTATTATAAGGGCGATGGTACCTCCCCGGTGAATACACCTGGCGTTATTATACAAAATAGATGTTGATAACAACTTACTGTCAAAAGGAAGCGGGTAGACCGCATAGGGTGGTGGTGGCAACTCGCAAGGCGCACAGGCGGGGAGCGGCGCGATGGGTGGCGCACACAACAGTTGGTAGCAAAGAGGTGCTTGCAGTGGTGCTGCCTCAGAAGTTATCACTGGCAGCTGGCTCATCTGGAATTTACACGAAAAGGTTCAGTATAAAGATAAAGAAAGGAAGAAATCCATTTTTTGCCTCTTTGCTACGTACACCGAACCGACTGCCTGCAGATAAAAACTAGACTAGAGGGCGTTAAACTACATTGTAGATTTTTATTTTGGTTTTATTTTGGTCTAAATCCTTTGGTCTAAATCTTAATCCTCTTCTAAAGCCTAAATCCTTCTCTTTGTAAGGCCCGTGTCCATAAGTGGGACACTAATGTTTTTTTTTATAGTATAAAGGTAGCAAATGAGCATGCAGTCCACCTGATCGTAAGTGGTCACTGCCGTCAGTATATCATGAACATCCGTAATCATCTCCAAGTATCATTGAATCATAACTAATTTTGATCACAGATGCGTTGCTACCCTTGAGGACTTAGGGGTTCGCCTGGTGTAAGTATAGCCGGCAACCACGCCCCTCCAAACCGAAACACCGTGGCGGTGATACCTTCCCGGTTAAAATACATAAATTCTACCACCTAGTTGTGATAATTACAAAAATCCGATACTTGACGAACCTTTGCAAAGCGGTCTATGCTGATTTGACGCGCACAGGTCCTGAGTTCTTTTCCTGGCCATATGAGTCCATGGCAATTTTAAACTAGCGTAAGTTTTGTACTTAAATTGCAGTCATAGTGACTTCATTTTGCATCACAATTTATAGCAGGATTATCGAGGATGTCATTACCAAAATTAGAACTAAATAGAAATTATGTCAATTTATGATCACTGAATTAAAAAAGGGTGTATATTTTTTTTAATTTTTTAAAGAAAGTGACTAGCTCAAAGACCTTGGCTGATGTTTTTCAAATATTATTTTTTATGATAGACATAAGCAGGCCTACCTCCAATTCTCGGATTATCGTTGAATTTTGGGACACCCTATATGTGACAGCCTATATATTATATACTCTTATGACAGTGACAGTTATGACTAGAAAAATGATATTTACCTGTTTCCTTACAGCTTGAGCGACGCGCAGACGTCCCAACGGTGAAAACATCACTCCTCCGCTCTGAAAATAAATAATAACCATACTTTATATCTTCGTTTGCTTCACATAAGAACGAGTGGGTAAATTTTTCCCCGTTCTTGCAACATTTTTCATTGATACTCCGCTCCTATTGGTCGTATCGTGATGTTATATTGCCTATAGCCTTCCACAATAAATAGGCTATCCAACACGAAAAGATTTTTTGAATTCGTACGAGTAGTTCCTGAGATTAGCGCGTTCAAACAAACAAACAAACTCTTCAGCTTTATAGTATTAGTTTAGAAAATCTCGTGTTACGATTGTTCGCGTTAAACTTGGAAAGTGCTGAACCGAATTCAATGATTTTTTGTACGTATATCCAACTTGAGAGATAAGATAGTTTAAATCTCGATTTAAATCTTATTTTTTTTTTATTGGAGACATAAAGTTACAGGCAGAACACCGTCTGCCGGGTCCTCTAGTTGAGAAGTCCACGTCTAGTAGATTGAATTTAGGAAACAACCTATTCATATATCTCCAAAGATTCATTAAGATAAATAACTATGTAGAAAACTCACTGATTTACATTTCATGCACGTATTCTTTTATTGAGCCCGAAAATTTTTACATTCGTTTTTTTTTACTATTAGAGTTAATGTTATATAATTGCCTTAAATATTTTTTATTTTTAGTTTTAGTATTTGTTATTATTAGCGTGCGCAATAACACACATTCTATAAAAATTCAAGAGTCTACGTATATTCAAGAGAGGCCTGTGATAGACAGACAAACAACGAAGTGTTAATAATGGGACCCCGTTGCAACTCTTTGAGTACGGAAAACTAAGCAAGGACCTCATTTAAAGTACATATACAATACTCATTTAAAGTACATATAAAACACATTGT
>DWNR01001524.1:0-14872 GCA_018250455.1 Polygonus leo
CATATTTCACCTCAATTTCAGGAATACAAAAAATAAGTTTTCTCTTAAACCTGGGTGAATAAATGAAAAAGGTTTTTACAATGTAACAAGATATTGTTTTAGCTATAAAATAAAATTAAAATCATCGAGACATGAAAACTTTTTGATGGGGCCCAAACCCCATAGTAAAATGGGCATTGTCCTTTATTGTACTGTATCAGTATATTGTACAAATTCACACGCAAACTCGCGAAACGCTTAAAAAGGGGTAAAAAATTTAGTTCAAGAGCGGTATAATTTTTTTTGTGTAATAAGTTTGTACGTGTTTGTATATGTTGTTGTTTTGTATAATGTTATGTTATACACGTGCAAACGAAAGATTACTGACATTTAAAGTTTAAAAAAAAATGCCTTTTACAGGTGAAAGTGGTGAAATTATGATAAGTCGCAAGGTAGTCCTACCTTGCAACTTATCATAATAAATCAATTGGGATACAAATTTAAGAAATGCAAAAATGCCAGATTGGTGTTGATTCAAGAGCCCGATATCGCTGCATGGAGGGCTCGCTACTTGCGAAAAATGAAGGAAAACGACGACCTTGACGTGGACAAAAAACCTGTGACGTATTTGGATGAAATTTCGATCCATTCTCACTACACAATCAGAAAACGCTGGCAAAACAGCATCGATTCTAGCATAAGGAAAACAATAATCCTGGTCAACGCTGGATTCTCGTACATGCTGGTGGTGAAAATGGATTCATCCCTGGGGCAGAACTAATATATAAGTGTAAAAGCAAGACAGGTGATTATCACGACGAAATGGTCACAAAAAACTAATACCCAACCTACCTCCAAACGGCATAATCGTCTCTGAAAAAATACCATGTAGGTCGTCATTAAAAAGTGATATGCAAAACTGGTTATTAAAAAACAACATTAATTTTGAAAAACATATGACCGCCATCGCCATAAAAATATGTCGTAGACGAATTACTAAGGGAAAATGGCCACGAAGTTTTACGTCTGCCACCTTAACATTGTGATTTAAATCCTATTGAGTATATTATTTGGAATTTCATAAAGCAAAGGGTGGCAAACAAAAATGTCGATCAGTCTGAAAGAAGTATAGAAAAAATAACAAAAGATGCAAAAACATCAATAACTAGGGCAGATTGGAAAAAAGAAGTAAGTCATGTTGAAAGACTCCAAAAAGAATATTGGGAAAAAGACTCCAAGAAAATATTGAAAGAGAATTAATTATTCCTCTTGGGGGAAGAAAGTTCGTCAGAAAGTGAAGGAGATGATGATAGTAAAATGTCTGGCATAGAGGAAATGAATGTCAGTGAGGACTCAGCCTAATAAAAAATTATAAAAAAATATTTATGTTTTACTAGTAACCCACCATAAGAATTTTTGGTGGCGCGTTATTTGAAACTTTTAATAACTTCTAAATGAAACATCTATTACATTTAAATGAAAAAAGTAATGGACAATTTTTATCTACATTAAATGGCCAAGGTACCTAATACATTTCTCTGAATAAAGATTTATACTGATTAGGCGAAATTAGCTTTTGTAAATTAAGTAATAAATATTTTGAGACAAATTGGTTACAGTGAGTCAACCTCTTCGAAGGTTAGATAGATAGATAGCAATCGCGGACTTCTCTGTAGACATTTTTATCTTATACATTTCCGTACTGTATTATTTTGATGTGTCAAAATTCGTTTTTTTGGTAGTTTCATCGCAAAATATGGATTTTTTTTATTATAAAACTAGATAAAAGTATATTTAATGAGAATGTTTTGTACGTATAAACTTTTGGGGAAAAAATCTTAAATAATATTGAAAGCCTGTATTTGTGATATTTAATGTATAACCTGTGATATTTAATGTATGATATAAAAATATTTCTATATTTTAAACTTTTAATAAGTAAATACATCATACCGAAGTTACCGAAACTAACCTAATATTTTACGTAAATCAACATGAAATGGAAACAATGGAAATAACTTTTTTGCACTCTGTACTTTGCACGTTCGTCATTCGAGCCAAGTGTCATATTAATTCGGCCGGGTTGTGCGTGTTCTGCTGAGATGTGGCGAAAACTTCAGAGTGTATAGAAAACTGAGACAAGTGTGCATATAATACAGCAGAGATTTTCCCAATATAAGTTCGAAAAAGGCATAGACATGTCCGTATTCTTGTCCAAAATACAAGAATTGCCATTAAAGGACATTATAAAAGTAACAGTCATAATAGTAAAGTAAAGAATAAAGAGAACATGAGTAATAACAATAATAACTGTTTCTATTGTGAAAGTTTGGACATTTCAAGTCTCAGTGTCGTTTTCGTAAATAAAGAATGTCTAGAACTGAAAACAAAACGAAAAGTAACGCATTTGAAGTATCTAATTCGCTGCATAAACTGCAAACTTCTGTTTGCAGTTTATGCAGCGATTTAGAATGATTCTGGTGCCAGTGAACACATATGTCGGGATCGTGCTTTGTTTACATCATTCTCAAACACTTCGCCAAAACCTGTAATTTGTAAATGTCGTTATTGGGGCCATAATTAATTCGCTTGGTTATGGACAGATAGTCGTTCAGGTTTCGAACGGGAACGAATGGATTGATACAATAATAGAGGATGTGTTGTGTGTACCGAATCAGAAAATGAACTTGTTCTCGGTCAATCGCGACACAGATGAAGGATACGTTATGATAACAGTTCACGCAATTTTTACAAGTCAAACACAATTTGTAGCGAAAAGAATTGAAAACTCGTATTATTTGGATTTACGCTATAATAATAATAGTATTTGTGAGATCGCGAGTACTGCAAAATTGACCTGAATCAGTGGCACAGAAGATTGGCACATCAGAACTTTACTTACGTAAAAAATATACTTAGGAAAAATAACGTTGAGATTAAACGTTATTTTTCCGAAGTTTCAGTGTCGTGCGATGCGCGCTTGAGTACAGACGTGATCCTAGTGATATTTAGTACGCGTAACTTACGCTATGAGTTCACAGCAGCTCATAGCCATCGAGTTACTGGCATTCATAGAACATGCCATCGACACCATGGACGAGATCAGTATTGTGCAGATCTGTAAGTCCAACTTTAAGGAAGAGAAGATCAGCTCCGGCAAGAGGCTTCTTTTCGAGAAGCTTGGAAAGATTGAGGAGATGCCCTCAGGATGTAACCAGGCTATTAAAGGATATCGTATTCCTTAAAACAAGTCTGGCCAAAATGCAGTCTATGTGCATCATCATGTGAATGTGAACTATTAACTAAAGTAGTGAATATATTACCCGAAAAATGTGTGACAAAATTTATATTTGGTAAATTGCATATCTGGAAACCATTAGAAAATAATTGGTGGATATTTGTACTCAGGCCTGATCCTAAAGGTTATGGAATGGACGCACTGAAAATGATTGCAAGTGTGTTTGACATTGATAAAAGCGAAGTAGAGAGAAAGTTAAAAAATTTAACTACTCATTATTTTCGGGAAAAAAAGAAGGTTGAACAGTCGCGTAAATCTGGGGCAGGCACAGACGATGAACAGGAACCAAAGTGGTATGCTTACAAGGCATTAAATTTTATGCGAGACAAAATTAAACCACTACCCGCTGTTAATAGTGAGAATGATGTAAGTATTTGTTTCCTTATACTTATTTCTTGTTTATTTTATCACTGACTGTATAGCTATACAAAATATGACCACGTGGACTAAGATAACGATAACGTAGCATTCTAAAGCCTCCTACACACTGTGCCGGCGGCAGTGCAAACTCATAAACTCACCTTTCCGTTTTATAATATTAGTACAGATATGTATATTAAATACCTCCCACGATTCTAAAAAAGGTGATGAGTTTATCGTTTCACTTTTTTTATGTTGAAGTAGCAAACGGGCGTGCAGGCCACCTGATGTTAAGTGGTCTCTGCAGTCCATGGACATCTACATGCAACCTCAATCAGGACATAAGCCTTAGCTGAGGTCGCACGTAGATGCGTTGCTACTCCTGTGGACTAAGATGGTCGCCTCACATTAAGTCTACCGGCTACCACCCTCTCCAACCGAAACACAGTAAATGCTATAACGGCGGATTATAAGGGCGGCGATGGTACCTCCCCGGGCGAACCATAATGTTCCACAACCTTCCAAAATTATTGTATTTCTATTATTGTATTTATATATTATGGTATTTCTTTTATTTATAGATGCATTCTCAGCAGCAAGATAATGCAACAGCAACTAGTGCCCGGAAAAGAAGATGCGGTACTGATGTACCAGTTGTACTGATGTACCATGATGAGTTACTGCCAACCTCTCTTTAGCGGGTATAGCCTCTCTCCAGCCAGTATTTTTTTTGCTAATGTACATTTCAACACTCTTCAGCAAAAATTCAAAATCTTCATATGTCATTCGTAGAAACCCAAAGAATATACTATTGCGCAAATGCTGACACCCCACATAATCTTTTTTATAGTTTTCTATCATTACAGTACCGTTCTGCCATTTTCTATACTGTAAACTTGGACGCACCCAAAACCTCCTCCTTTGGTATTTTTTTCTTATTAAAATAAAGATTACAACTGCGACGGCAGTGTTGATGATTTCTTTATTCATTGTAACCAACGACAAAATATGCACTTCACTAGCGTTCTACACGACCGTCACAACCGGAATGATGTTTGGCGGCTCAAGTTCACGTGAAGAAGTTCACGGATTTTTTGAAAGTCCATATTTTGTAAATTATATTGTTTTACAGATGTCATGCCGAAAAAAAGCTTCCAAGGTTATAGATCTAGAGAGATCTTAAATCTTTTAAAAAAGAATCTTCGCCCAGGTGAAACTTAAATTTTAAATATTAGGACTACCAGAAACCAGCCTGAGTTTGCACTTTTTTCAGAATATCCTAAAATATTATATACCAAAATCTCTTTCACTTTCAAATTTAACGAGTGACACTGAGACATCATCTTCTTAATATATAAAAATGAATGTTTGTGTGTATGTCCTCTATAGAATCGTAAACTATGCATTGGATCGTGTGATGATCTTTAGTTGTTGTTGTTGTTGTGCATGAGGAAGGTTTCTGAGTTAGTACGACCAATTTTCGACAGTTTATTTTAGTTCATGGCGTAGCAACGTGCGCAGGGTACAGCTAGTACAAAATAAAAAGACGGGAGACCTCCTTGCCGCCTTCATTTACGTTTCAAATACTGTAATCAAATGTGACTCAAAGTTTTGCAAGCCTGTCAATACTAGCAGATAGTTGTAAATCTTTTAAATTTCCTAATACTGATCTTTCTGATAACCAAGAAGCGTCAACATCACATAATGCTCTTGCGGAAAACGTTTTCATCTCATCTAATGAAGAAGATTCTGACGTGTAGGCCTTCTTCTTATTTTATAAACCGTCGTCTTCATCAAGCGAAGATAATAATGATAACCAAAATCATGAAATTTCAGGCACATCCCCAAATATTTTCGACCTGAATGGGAAGCCTGGACGGGCCACTAGTATTTATAATAATTACTTAGGATTAGATGTTTGTTTATAATTCCTACCTTCTATAATCTTAGAAATTACACAATTAATTAGTTATTTTTACATTTGCACCCTTATCTTAGCGAAGGTATGATATCTGAAGGTAGCTGACGTCAGCCCAGACGAGTCGTTATCATAGAATCTTGCCACGGTACAGATCCTGACGGGGTGACAAAATCTATCCATCTATCAGATGGCATGATATATGAAACATCTAAATTATGAGTAAAGTATTACTAAACCAAAAACCTGTAATTAAAAATTCTTTTTTCATAGTCAAGTTGATTTCATCCGTATGGTCGCAACATATGTTCAGATAATCCAAACGCTTCATCGCCAATGAAATAAAAGTTGACGGCATTAGATAATCCAGGAATTAGTCTTGGCTGTAGTATTTGAAGACTTCCATTTCGAATCTCATTAAATAATTGGCTTTCTTGATAAATAGATGAGTCAGATGATTTTCCGTATAAACCTACGTCGATAAATGTAATTAGACAATCGGCATCGCATGTTGCTAAAAGCACTAAAGAGAAATAACTTGTAATTATGATAAAGTGATCCACTTCCTGGGGGTTTGGTTATTCGAACATGTTTTCCGTCTATTGCTCCTAAGCAATCGGGGAACTTTGTTTTTTTTTTCAAAGCCTTCAGCTATTTTCAAAAATATTTTTTCATTTAGTGCTGGTATACAGTCTGATTTCAAGTTGTTCCATATAACTTTACAAGTTTCTAAAACTATACTCCTTGCAGTGGACGATCCACGTCCAAACATTTGTTCTAAGTCTCCAAAGCTGCACCCTGATGCCAAATACCTGTGACAATATCAAAACTATCATTAGGATTTCGATATTTAATGATTTTGATCAAATTAATAATAGTTTTATTTTTTCAGTTGTACAATTTCAAAAACTTTGGAAAGGTTTGCGCAGCTGTTTTAACCGAAAAAAAAGAAAAATCTAAAAAGTGGGTCTGCTGCTAATGCAGCTGTACCAATATTATAAACAAATAATATTTTATAAAATGTAATATTGTATAAAAGAGTACCAATATTATAATCAGTTGTCATTTTTAGCTTCGATGAGTGAGATTTGACCGAAAACTAACCCTCCAGAGAAAGTCCCGCATAAGTTCTCAATGGGCACTTCAAAGTCCCTAGAACACGAGGTGGAATACGAGAATGACATCTAAAAAATATATCAGAAAGGCTTGGAAAGAAGCAGTAAGTAGTGATCGACCATGGCCAAAATTTCTTAAAGTCACTGCTGCCGCATTTTAAGAAAGTTCCAGATGAATTCATACGGGATTTTTAGCGATTCATATCATTGTGCGAGTTGTAAGCATGCCGTCTTATACTGTTATATTATTTATTGGAGTTTGCGATATAGATACAAACTTGTGGCTGATTTGATGCCGTGAACGTTATCAAGAAATACGTCGTTTTTTACATTTTGTTGACAACAACGTACAAGATTCTGACAGATACTATAAAGTTAGGCCGTTAGTGCAAAAAATAAGAGACAATTGTTTAGCTCAAGAAAATGAAAGGAGATTCAGCGTCGATGAGATGATGATTCCATACAAAGGGACAAAAGCAGGGATGCGACATCAATATATGAAGGACAAACCTAATAAGTGGGGTTTTAGAAATTACGTCCGCGCTGGAGTTTCAGGAATGATTTATGATTTCGTATTGTATGGAGGAGAGGACACATTCCGATTCCATTCATTTATAAAAAAGGAAGTATCAATCGGATTTGGAGCGCAAGTCGTGATTGCTTTGTGCAAAAGTATTAAATCCAAACCAGCCTTTATTTTTTGTGATAACTTTTTTAGTTGCCCGGAATTGTTCTACATACTGAGAGAAGACTATGGGATCTTTGGACTAGGAACCATCAGGAATAATAGGTTGAGAGGTGCGGAAGCAATTTTGCCCTCAGAGAAACAAATGAAAAAGAAACATCGGGGTAGTCATCATGCTCAAGTCTCCTGCGACAAAAACCGCTTGGTGGAATGACAACAAAGCAGTGACCTTGATAAGTTCCTATGTCGGCGTTGAACCAGTAGCTACAATAAAAAGATACTGCAAGGACTCCAAAACGAAGGTTGACGTTCAATGTCCGCAAATTGTAAAGGAGTACAACAAGCATATGGGAGGGGTTGACTTGGCCGATATGCTTATCTCCTTATATAGAACACCTTTCAAGACAAGGAGATGGTATATCGGCATATTTGTCCAACTTCTTGACATCTGTATCAATAACGCATGGCTCCTTCACAAAAGAGATTCCAAGACAAAGTCAATTGCTTTGAAGGACTTTAGATTCGAATTGTACGAAGGTCTAAACAAATACCACCGGTCTCAGGGTAGTAACAAAGGCACCAAAAAAAGAGTACCACAAGCCAGTCTAGTTGAAACGTCACGATTTGACAACGTTGGTCATTTTATGACAATGACCACACAAGGAAGATGCCGATTGTTGGCGGAGTATGATGTGGCATACATGAGTTTTCAGGAAAACTAAGCTTTTCAGATTTTTTTTCAAATTTTTCTTTAGTCGTTTTATGTGTATAAATAACATTTCTGATGACAAAATTCAGGTTTTATAGCAATTTATACTTTGCCAAATTAAGGGTAAGAGAAATGTAAATATTTTAAACTAAGAAAATTCGTGGCTAAAGCTGAATTTCATTATTATGTTAAACAGAAAAACAACCGAAATTCCAATAAATATTCTTAAGCTTTTAACTCCAGAGCAGCAAGAAGCTATTGACAAACTAGATATATTCCAAATACTAGGAAAACGGGTACGGGCCGTGACCGTTTTACTAACCTAAAAAATACGAGATAATATAGACCCCATCGTAACTTCAAAAAGACAACTAAACATTAAAAAAACAAATCGATATTTATTTGCACAACCACTGACCGACGAGCCTTTTGACGGAGGGAGATGCCCTAATAAAGGAAAAATGTACATTAAAAAGCCGGAAATGTTAACAGCCACTGGAATGAGACACCACATCGCAAGTGCATGCTTTTTTTTATATCTAAACCTAGCGATAAGGCAGACGGGCTACCTGATGGTAAGTAGTCACCGTCGCCTGTGGACATTTGCAGCACCAGAGGGACCGCCAATGCATCGCCGGCTTTGGAGGAGAGCTCTTTTCGCGCCTTTTTTGAAGAACCTTGAACTTTTTTGAACATTTTTTTTTGATGCTGGACGTAACGATAGATATACAGAACACCTGGCAGTATTTATGAGCCATGATATCAATATTCACTCTCAGAATTATAGATTAACATTAGAAGCATTACAGAAAGGCATAATTGATTGATTAAATCGAAGAATCATACAAAAAGTAAGGAAAGGTTTCTTCCTTGTTGTATTATAAAATTTTGCTTTTGTCGATTAGCACCACACTTATCGAGTAGGGTTGTTGAGAGATCTGATCACCACGTTAGAAGGGTGTCAAAATATTGAAGATTATATGAATAAAATTATGACAACTGTCCATAAATGAAGAAACATACGTTTTATCGTAAATGATGAATTTTTGGGAACCTTATTTTTGGCTGGATTACCCGATATGTATTAACCGATGATTACTTAATTAAAAAAAAAAAAAACAAGACGTCAGTAGTCAATCTGACAGACCAGATAGAGTAAATTATTCTGTTTTTGGTCCTGGTACCTGTAGAAAAGCTATTGCTGTTTGTGTCTATATTTTAAATAGTACATAATGGAATCAAACAAATGTAGTCGAAATTTTACTGAACGCGAAAAAATGCTTCTCATCGAAGTGGCGAAAGAATTTCTTTCCGTTATTGATAATAAAAAGTCGGATGGATCTACCATTGAAGCCATTAATACCATAGAAGCCAAGGATCTACCATTAATTTGAAGAAAAAAGCGCGTAAAAATATGAGCGAAGATAAAGTAAGCTGTATCTCTATTGTTTTATTAATTTTGCTAAGCGCATCTTTTAGTTCAAAGAATATGTACCTATTTAATTTAAAGTAAAATTATAATTTCGAACACAGTAAGTCTACAAGAAAGGTAGAAATTTTAGATATATCAAGGTTATATATGTATAAAAATAATCATTTTTATTTTCAGTCTGAGATGTACAAGACAGGTGGAGGCACGTTCTGCCCTAAGACCACTGCGATAGACGAGAAAGTTTTGGCATTATTAGCTCCGCAGTTCAAACCACTAACGAATCAGTTTGACTCGTCAGCACCATATTATGATTTGGGTATGTTCAATATTTGTAAGGCTGTAGGTCGCCTCTTGTAAGTGTGGCCAGTAACGTTACCATTCCACGGAAACAATAAAATTGCTTCATAGCATAAAGCGGTGCAGTGCTACCCTGGTTGAACAATGCAAGCTACCACCTACAAAAAAGTATAATTCCTAAATAGCATATTTTAGTATGATCATTGGATACAATAACAACAGTTATTAATTTAATAATTTTTGTTTATTACAGTTAATAAAGAAAATATAGATGTCCAAGTTTTAAGTGACAAAAAGAACAAAAAATACTCAGACAATAGCACCATACTCCCCTGACAATTTAGATAACTTCCCAATACCGTCAATAACCACCGTAAAAAATGTACTACCGAAGGACACAGCTCAAAAGATAGCTGCAATTTTTGTCAGTGAAGAAGATAGTATTTCTATTATTGAATCGACAGATTCTTCATCTGAAGATACTTCTTCAGAAGTACATTCATGCTACAACACAGACCCATCTTCAGCTACAAATATGAATGGGAAGATATAACAAATGAGGCCTTAAAAATCAAAGGCAGCTAAACGCCTTAATGTCGTAAAATGAGTTCTCTATGGCGCCATCTAGTTTAGTTATTTGGCTTTAATGTTTTAATTTTACTAACAAATGCAGCTAAATTCCTAGCAAATTCAGTTCAAAAGTTGATATTGGCATCAAAGACATCTACATGCCAACCAATAAGAATCAAATACAGCTAAGAATTACGCCTGCCAATCAGGGAGCAAGATTTCACAAGAAACATCATGGCCGCCCCATACAATTTTTGCGAATGTGTCGTCCAGTTTTTGGCGTAATTCTTTTGTTTCTATTGTATTGCGTGATATTTTTTTGCTATAATTCGAATTTGGATAACCATGGAGGTCACTGTAACAAGTGCAAGTGCGGGCAAGGCTCGTAAAAGAACAAGAAACCCAGAGAATTGGAAAGCTAATATTGCTAAGAAGAAAAGGTTAGTGATGTGCCTACACGTTTTTAATTACAAATACCCACTATTAGAATATGTTAATACTGCAGTAAAAAATAACCATATTTCATGCCTCACCATTTTTATAATTTAATCAAGTGGTTTTTCCTTGTATTCATTTAGTAAGTTTTATAAACAGACCGGGCGCAGAGAGCGTTATTCAATATAGAGATAGACACTTAGACAGTCGATAACAGGTCTTTCACAAGACTTGGCACATCTATGTTGGTTCGAATATTGTTATAACAAGATTTGTACGAGTCACGGAGGAGCAATTCCTTAGTGCGATTAAGTACATTGACTCCGTTTGGAATGTTTGTCCGTTGGATGACCAGCTCGTAGCCAGGGGGTACCCCCTTCAGAGCTTGCGAAAGATTTCTCTTTTGTGCGCGTACAAACAGTCGTCCCTCTTGTAAACGTGGAGATGGTGCTTGGTTTCGTCGCGTTCAGTCATCACCGCCAACTTAGGCCGGTCGTCAATGATTTTTTCAATTAATTTAGCCATTTGTTTATCTTTCTCTATCATCAGAGAAATCAACTCGGAAAGTTGGTTTTGACTGATTTGCGAAGAAACGTACGCGCCCGTTTTCCTGATGGTGGGCAGCTCTTCCTCGTAAACGAAGTGCATAATTTTTTTAGCTTGCGATTTGTTTGAGCGCGCTAGTAGAGCGTAGATACCGGGTTCTGATACAAAAAGCGTCTCTGGATGCCAGTTTGGTGGCGTTTCAAGATGGACCGTGAACGGGCCCAACTTGTTCCATGGACATTTCCATCCATCTGGAACAATTCTATAAGCTTTTTTAACATTCTCATAGCCCAAGTGCAAAGCAAACTCTTTTAGTTTACAATAAATATTATTGTCCTTTGTGATGTACGCCCAACATTTGAAATCACTGCCCTCGTCGCCGAGTGTGGCTAACGGAAAATTAAAACGTTGCAAAGACATGATACTCTCTTAAACTATAGCATTCTTTTCTATTTTACAGGTACATGCCAAAGAAAGCACCAGAACGAATAATTTGTTCACATAAAAATAAACATCTAAAATGTTCAAATTTGACAATGACTGATGTTATGAATTTTCACCGTTCGTTTTATTCCTCAAATAAACGGAGTGATCAAGATGCTTTGATACTAAAGTGCTGTAAAACACAGAAGGTAAAAAGGAGGCGTCCTACCAAAGGCATAAGATTGGGTAGAGATTTTAATATAAAGTATAGTGTTTTCAGAGCTCGCAATGATTGTGTTCCTGTTTGCCAAAAAGCGTTCCTGAATATACTTGGCATTACAAAATATCGTGTACAGTATGCTTTGAAACATTTATTTTATACAGGGAAAATTGCCAGGGAACGACGAGGGGGTAATCGTAAAATTAATAAATTTAAAGATCAGAAGGAGTCCATTCTACATTACATTATGAAACTAAAATGTATCGAATCGCATTATTGTCGATCATCCTCTCAAGAACGAAAATACCTATCTAGTGACTTGAGTATAAACAAGCTGTATAAAATGTTTAGAGGCGAAAATCCCCAATCTCCTGTTAAACAATCATACTTCCGCCATATTTTTAATAGAGAATTTAATTTAGGTTTCGGTACCCCTAGCACTGACGTCTGCTCGACTTGTATTGCATTGACTGAGAGAGAGAATAAAAAAAGAAAACGATACGAGATGAGAGAATAAAAAAAGAAAACGATAGAATCAAGAAAAATGATTTGATGATTGAACTAAGAGTGCATAAATTACGAGCAAAGGCGTTCTTCAAAATGCTGCTGCTGCTTTTGAGTTCAAAATGGTTCAAAATGCTGTCATTATCAAACTCAGTTATATCCATTTACTCAGAATCAAACATAACTATGTCCTGTAGTTGAAATCAAAGACATATAAATGCAATTTTATTTTCACTCTGTACTCAAATATAAAGGGAGTTTTATTACTTAAAATGTAGATTATTAGTATTATTCTCATTCTTTTTAAATCTGTTTTAGAATATATAATATCGTAGCTACCTGAACAAAATTATCGATTTTTGTAGCTTACTGAATATTTGACTAACTTGGATTTAGCTGCCTTTGATTTTATAGGCCTCAAATAGTCCACTTAGTTTTGAAGAGTTTGAAGGTACAGTTAAAATTTCAGTCCCCTCCTATGTCCGTGAGTCAGATGAATATTACAAATTATTTATAACAGATGACATTATTAATAAAATAGTGGATGAGACTAATAAATACGCTAGTAAGTATTTAGAGCCTAACAATATCGCTGAAAAATCTCGTGCTAACTTATGGAAGGCAACAGATGCCAATGAAATGCACAAGTTTTTTGCTATTTGGCTAGCGATGGGCTTTGTGAAACTGCCTCATATAAACGTTTACTGGTCTAGAACTAAACTTTACAGAAATGAATATATAACTTCGCTTAAGAGCAGAGATAGATTTATATTATTGTTAAAGTTCTGGCACTTTGGTGATAATAGCAATCCTACAAACGATAAACTGCCTAAAATACGAGAAATACATGACATGCTGTTGTTGCAATTTAAAAAGGTACTCAAACCAGGAAAAGTTGTGGTGGTAGATGAATCCATGGTGCCATGGCGAGGTAGACTTCTTTTTCGACAATATATTAAAAATAAATCCCAAATACGGTGTTAAATTGCATAAAGCCTGCACACCAGGAATACACATTTAACACAATTATTTATACTGGAAAAGGAGACAGTGGAAGAGAAAACAGTGGAGTGCCAGGAAGCGGCGACACCGCCATTATCGCTCTTCTCCGCTCCCCGCTTACCGCGCTTTTACATAGCATTTGTTTCGGCCATCCATTTCAATTGTTTTAACGCACAAGACTGAAATGAACGCTTCTTGTACTTGATTCATCAATTACGCGCAATGTATGTATAAAGGCGGGAGTATCATCTAAATGTGCTACTAAAAGCGACGAACATAGGAGTTTTCAAGAAAAATGGGAGGAAGAATTTTGTTTTATACGTGGACAAAAAGAAGGTACTACTACTACCAGGAAACTGTTGTCGGAATTAAGCGATACGATTTATTTCACCATCACACGAGTAAGCATAGTACATTTACAGAAGCCTATCCTTTAGAATCGATTGAAAGGAAGAATAAAATAACTCATTTGATATGATCAATTCATCGTCAACAAAATATGATCATCGTACCAAGGATGTAATATTCTTTTAATGATGCTGAATACATAAAATAGTGATAATTTATGACAGTTGCTTCTCAAACGTTGTTTCAAAATTTTTGATATAGTAAACAAATAATGGCAGAAGTAAAAAAGTTTACGCTTTCTGAAACCACCTGTCGATTTGGATAATCTAAACCTAAATTTTAATTCCGCATCATTAAGACTCTGCATGTTTCTGCATGTTACTCTTTTGAGGTTTTGGGAAGAAGAACGTGATAATGTTTCATCAGAATCAGTAGTCCCATTCCGATAAGAGTGCCAAAACGTCCAAATCACTATCATCACTGTCACTTGATAATAACGGAAAAGCCATATTAATTTAAGGTTAAAATCAGCTAAATATTACACGAAAACTAACAAAAACGTCCACAAATCTGAGAAATGTTATGGATTTCAATCTGAGATTGTTTGAAACGTCAAAATGCATAGATTGATTATTGGCAACCAAAAACTGCCATTTTCATACAGAGTTCGATCCGTAATCTCAATCTCAATCCAACCTCCCAAAAATCGATTGAATTTAAGGATTGCAAAAATCACAAAAGTTTTAAACAATGTCACGAAGTAATCGTATGTATGTATGTTTCGTTCCCTATTTTATCAGCTTAACTTACTAAAACCAACCGCCCTGATCACGCGTTTCATTAATTCTTTACTACATGTTCTAGAAATTAAAAGGTATGATGTTATTGTTATTTTCTATTATATGTATTGCTCATTCTGGTCGGCCAGACTGCCACTCGCCGAGTTTGGATAGTCAGATGCACAATAAGACTAGCTTTAATGAGCCTGGCCCCAGTTATCTTGACCACGAAGATGACCAGTCAAGTCTAAT
>DWNR01001525.1:0-14867 GCA_018250455.1 Polygonus leo
AAAATCGCTCATTCCTACGGGAAATTCAGTAATATTTTATATGGCAGAACAACGTTTGCCGGGTCAGCTAGTTTTTTCATAAAATATGATACTAATATGACAACATGAAAATGACTGTAAACTGTTGTCATCGTATTGAGTATTGTTTGACGAATGATAAAATACCCCCTGTATTCTCGTTGATGGCAAGCTACATAGTTGTAGCTAGTTAAGAAATTGAATGCAGAAATCTGAAAACGAATCAGAAAAGAATATCTACAATAGACAACGGGGTGATTTTAAGGAAGGAAGACGGTAAGGTTTTTGTTGGAGATACCAGGAATGACAGAATTAAATTAGTTGTAGCTGTGCAGACTTCTCAAAAGTTAACCTGATGCAAACTAGGAAATAAACAATATATTTGACTCTAGTTAGTCTTGTACTCGTATCTGTCAATTTACCTTTAATACCAACCAACTGGCTAAACAATGGCCCCATATTTCTTAATACACTTTAGAACGTATAAGAAGTTATTAAACTTATTTAATTGTTTCGTGTTTAAATTTATCTGACTTTGAAACCATACACGTATAGCGTAACAATCACTCTTGATAGCAAAAAATATGACATTATTTTGATCCCCTTATACATTGAAACCAAACAGAATAACAGACCCAGTTGTTGTGATATTTTTACACACAATGGCATTCTTAGAAATGTGTCTACTGTGTGTTGTTTTTACCTACTTTATTTTTGTGTTTTTTAGATATTTTTAATATTTGAACTGTAAACATGTTAAGTCAACGAAAGTCTTTGTGTATAGATAAGTGTCAATAATTCGTACGATAGAGCAGGGAGAACTAAGCGTGGGTATTAAGCGATGAAGTGATATCAATACACACTAATTAGTAATATTATTTTGCTTTCTATTACTCTTCATCGTAATATCCTTTATAAGAGGACTTTTTATAAATACTCAAATCCTCCAAAATCTCCACATAAACTGTAGATTGTAATTAACTATTGAAATAATTGAACCAAAATTTACACATACCTACTCGACTAATAGAATTGTAATTTACCCAATTATCGAGCTAATGTATGAACATGAGGTAAGGTTGTTTAATAATATCTTGTTATTTTTAGGCTCATTAGGTGCTCTTATCGTCGGTATTGTGATACGAGCAACATAGAGCGTGGGCATGGTACGTTACTCTCATTAGCTTATCTCATTCTTATACCCAAAGTATGAACATGGTACTCAAACGTAGTGTAGTTTAATAAACTTCTAAGTCTTCTTATATATTGAGACTGACCAGCATTATAATATAATTTGAATAACAACGAGTAAATCGTATTCGAGATGCGAACGAAATTTAACTATGTCAAAAGTTTTGTATCAAGCATCGTCCTATGTTACAAATACAATTTTATAATAGAACAGTTATTATACCTTATTTAATTTTGGAAATTTCTCTCCTTTTATAGAGTTTTGTTAAATTTTTCTACTTACCAAAGTACTTCAGGTAGATTGAAATCTACAAAGCGAATGCAAGTTATACGTCCATCTCTATGACTTAAGAACGTCTTTCCGACTGTCCGCTTTGTAAAATAATGAGACCGGGAAATGAGTTCTGGCGGCTTTGTACCGCCTTTGTTGAACGTTTGGATGGACATAATCTATGGTCTACCTGTTCTGTGAACTTTGGCTTACGTATCTTTGTATCTGTATATCTTATTCACACACAAATTTAAAACAGAAACGCAATATTAAGGTGACAGTAATGTGTTTAGAAACAGCCACGTAACTGTGATCAATTGATCTTAAGTAAGATATGTGTACTAAGGGAAAATCTGTCTGTAATTTTCAAAATATACGTGTTACGTGATAGAGAGCATTTCTTCCCTGGCCTCGTACCTCCGCGGTCGAACTAATTATAGTTAATCATGTTTAATCAAACCAGGTAGGTACGAGGGTGCTTCACTTGGTTTCGTGAGTACAATCAAAATACGCTTACGTTAAAATTCAATACGCTTCCCAGTATTCATGAAACTAACAATGCTCCCACTTATTTGAGTTCTGAAGGTAGGCGGTCTGGTCTGTACATAATAATCTATGAACGCGTAGGCTATATAATTGTTACCTAGATATATCTCGAGCCCGGCCGGAGCTCTGCCCGGATGTTACTATTGGCAACGCTGCGCCCGCTCGGTTGACGACTGGCGAACTGTCGAATCGACGGCGTATGGCGCCACTAATTTGGACGATAAATTCACCGCGATAAGGCCCCATATTGCGTGTTAAATGCGGTAAAGTTAGGATCATATCCTGTTGTCAATTGCATCACCTCTGCCGCCACCTGATTCCCGGTGCCGGGAGGGAGATCCGCAGGCTGTTTGCCGGTTGCCTTCTCTTTGTGGACGTTTAATAAGTACATTCGGCCATGTTGGCGGGTGCACACGACAGCGTTGATGTGTAGTAATTACTTTGGAAGTGGACGACTGTTCGTTCGATAGAGCCATTGTGTTTGTGTCAAAACCCTTAGGCTAAATCAAATCGCACTAAATTGCGTCGGTTGATTGCAAAACTGTAATAATAATGGATGCGGTGGATTATTTTTGCTGATGTCGTATTATTGTTAGCTAAGGAAGAACAGTATAGTTTATTAGTTCTAAAATGCTGTTTGTACGTGAGGATCTTCGGAATTGTTCTCAAAGAGCCAAAAAAGGATTCAAATATTATACCTGAGTTACAATACAGTACAAATGAAGTAATTAAAGTCTTCATATGATTGATAGCCGATTTGCTATAAGACCCGTATAAGCTCCATGTTTAAAAAAAAAATATACAGTACGTTAATTTGTCCTCAAATTATAAGTGTAAAGTTAGTGTTGAGTTGGAAATTATTTGGCAGATTCAATTTCAGAGTTGGTAATTAGCTTTGTTGGGGCCTCGTTAGTTGGGCAGACAGACATTGACAGACTCGAGGGCCGAGATTTTTAATTAGCGTTTGAAACCGTACACCAACCGGGTGAAAATTCAGTTGATGTGCCAATTATCTGCTCAGATAGAATCACTGTATGGAGGGGGAGTTTATAAAGGTTTATGAAGCTTTATTAGGAACGTTCGAAATATCGGAAGACACGCATGAGAAGGTTTAATTAGGGGCCGTATGAGCCTGTTTTTTGATATTCCACAAATACAGATAGGGTTTTGTTCGTTGAGATTGAAATTATTGATGCCCGCTTTAAAACTTAAAGATTTGTCATATTTTAATGTGTTCGGCTTTTTATTTGAGTTTTATTTAATTTAGTTTTATTTAAGTTGGCATATTGATAGCAATAATTTTTGTACGATAGTTGACAGCGGCATTAAACAATTTCGCCCATTAATAAAATTACACACCGACACGTTGTGAAGGGCATAACAGGTTAGTGAACGAACCATATCGGGTAAAGACACATTAATTAAAGGTCTTGTACCTTATGGCCTTACAGTTTTGGTGCTGGAAATGAAAGTATCTTTTAAACATTAAATCGTGGATGAAGTGATTAGCGATAACGATTTTGTACACAGACACACATCTAGATATGTATGTGATTTTGTAGTGTGTAGCATTTGTAAGCGTTTTGTCCGGGACGGCATCACCATACACCCATGTCCATCGCACAGTTGTTCATAAGCAATTTATGGTTAGGTTAGAAAGGTGTATTTAAAATCAGGGGCGACCAGCTTCAAGTAAGACTAATTGTTCTATTCCAGGTTTGCCACATATCGTAGGAGGTTATTTACCATCAGGTGGGCTGCAAGCTTGTTTGTTACTTTACATCTCATCACATATACAGTAATAATTTATTCAGTTCTATAATGCTTTAAAGTGCATCTATAAAATCAACTGCGCGAAACCGTAGCCGCCTATTTCGAGACCGTAGCCGCGTCAATTTTCATTAAAATTAAGCGAAAATTGCAGTAGCAGGCCCATTACACTCGTATGCCCAATTTGTGTCACAGCTTCCAAGTAGGTACATAATTATTGTTTTACTCTTATTGTAGGATTCCATGTATTAAGTGGATGATGATATGAAACATAAAATTCTTAAGTCTACACGAAAATCTCGATATGTTTCATAAAAAAATATCTAATTAAAATAAAGGCTAGTAGGCATTCTATTACTTCTAGATATTTTTAATAATTAACATTGTCACTGAAAACTTCTCTTAGATATTGTAGGAACTTAATTAAATGGAATTTATTATTGGATTTTGTTACAGATTTCTTTGAGTGAGTATCAAATTTAACGAGATTAATCATGTTCCAGTTTTACTAAATTTTAAATCTCAGAATATAGAAAAACAAGAAACTTTATAAATATTATACCGTATCCATAGATACTATTATTACAAGCCCTATTTTTGCTGACATTTTGTTATAAATCGATTGAATTTTTTTTTGTACTGAATACGAAAATGATGACAAAAGTAGTTTCCTTCGCAGAGTATCGTATACTCTAAGAGCATATTTTCATGTTGTTTGTTCATTTTAATAAATCACTAATACGCAGGGAGCATAATTGCGGGTCGTTTGCGGCGCGGGTGCAGGTGAAAGCTCATGGAGCGATTTTTAGCTTTTGTGCTTAATAGCCGTACATAATAGCTACTTATCACTTACTTTGAAAGTTTTTAGAAAATAAAAAAAAACGAAATTATGTGGAAATCTGTTAATCTTTTTATTGCTTTCCGAAGTAGTCTTCGATCCTTTCTAAAACTTTTAGTTGTTTCGTGTATCAAATCACATATTTAAAATCATACATTTTGATTATATTTATTAAAATATTGAGAACACCACGAGCAGAATTACTTGAAGTTTTCACTTCACTGTTACAATTTCTAATAAATAAAGACTAGAACGATAGTTTTCCAGTCTCGCGTGGAATTTGCTTTCCGCTAGAATCTAACGCGTGCTCTCAATAATTTCTATTTTCTTTGTATAGGGAGCGAAGTTGCAAGGAAATGTAGGGCGAAGCTCGGTAGAAATATGCGGGGATAAAATGCAGGGCGAGTTGAGGAGGGGCGGTGCAACCGTTATTACATTTGGCTCCGACGTAGCTATTCGAAAAATACGCGCTACAAGAGATGCTTTAGAAAGATGGCGCAGCGTTGCATTTTTGTGACCAAGACGCTGAAATATTTGTGTCATTATACTATCTGTGCAATGTTGTCACAATGGTCAAGTATACTGAGTATTTGCATTTATTTTTACGCAGGTAAGTATTTATTTTCGTAAATTATTTTAATGTTAAATGATAGTTTATTTCGTTCCTTTTATGTTTTTGTAGCGACGTAGAAAAAAGCAAATATTTAACGGAACAATTATTGTTTGTTATAGCGTCGAGTTATTATGATTTAGGCTCAAATGAATAATTTTATTTGAAATAACGTGTTAATTTTTTATCGCAAACCCGCTTACAACATAAAATATATGAATATTTAATGTTACCATTACTGCATGCATGTGTTTCTGTCGAGTATACAGCCATATTATACAATTTTGTAAATATCTTATTCCAGTTAGGAATGATGTAATAATCCAAGCCGGGAATGTTATTCTCTAACACAAGCAGATTTGTGCGTTATTAAGGAAAACAAGCAACAGCGCCAAGGCGTGCCTTCCAGCGAATGCCTCGGATGAGCGAGATATGTACATCTCATAATATTTTCGTAATTATGTTTACACAGCGTTCGTGTCGACTTCAGTTGGAGGGCTGCTATGCCGAGCCTTTATTAAATTTCCATTCCTTTCTTTGTTCGTCGGTAAACACCTACAGGGTTCAATAAAAATCATTTTTCTGGAATAATTCATTTAAACGGGTCCGCACAGGCCGCCCCGCTCGGTTACTAATAGCGTCATAATCTCGCCCGCCGATAGGTATAGCGGGCAAATCGAATTGAATCATCTCTTCGTAGATTACATCAAAACGGTCTCACCTAGAGTGAGCTCGAACAAAAAGCTCGTTCCCGGTGCGAGGGCGTGCGGTGCTGCCATCTCGCGCGTTGCTAGGAGACGCACGGATCGATACAGCCTCCGCCGGGCCGCCTAATTACCAGCGTCCCGCCGCCCCCGCCCCGCCGCGCCCTCGCCCGAGGAAAGTTCTCGCCCGCCCGACCGCGCCGCTGCCAGATTTAAATATCGGATGATAGAATTCACATTCAAATGTTTTTCATTTCTTTACATGAATATTTATTTTGCGGCGGCCTTTGTTTTTTGAGTGCCTATAGAACGATTTTCGCTCGTTTCTCCCTGAGCATTGTTGGTACAATGGATTTTATTGTTCACAATTGATTGACGTGCGTTTAACGATTGCAAGTTATAAGTTACAGTCGTCTGACAATTCAAGCGTTTAAGATAATTATACTCTTTTATCTTCTTTTGTTTTAACTAAATTTATTATCTGAGAACTGTAGATCATCTTATATACGTTATTTGGCATCCATCGTAACCAATAACAATCCTAACAATGCCAACAAAAGACAGAAAACATATTTTACGAAGCCCTTTACAGTTGGGGTGGAATACAAATAGGTGAGTGTCTCGAGCGACAAAAACTAAAGTTGACGGTAGAGGCAGGTGTGTAATCCAGCGGGAATAATGTATGCGCTTATAACGCGACGCTACTTTGATATATCGCAAAATGATATCGACCCACATCTGTGTTGGAGCGGAGAAGAAATTTCCGATTTTCTCCTTCAATTTTCTCACGAATATGTGACGAACATTTTAACGCACGCGACCTAAATGTCCCGGAAGATGTCACTTACAGAGAAAGATGTTTGTAACTTTTTTCTATACGCAATAATTTTTAACGTGAGATTGACATCTAAAATTTTAATTCAAATGTGAGTGTCGATTAATTGTTTATTTAAAAAAGTACAAAATGAAATAAGAAAAAAATAGCTTTCATTTTTTTATGAAATGAAATTATTTATTGCACAATTATGTTAATTATAGTTACAACATAATCAAGATGTTGTCGGTATAGCAATATTTATGTTTTAATTTTTTGTGTGATGTATTTAGTTCTATTTTGTTGGTGTGTGGAACAGTTTATCGCGATAACGGTTTGGGGATACCTAATGCTCACCACATGGTGGTTATTTCTAACCTTTTGCTCTAACACAGCCATTGGTCAGCCATAGGCCAGGTTTTAATTAAGTTCTTTGCCAATTTTGAAGAATTCAATGTTTCTTCTTGGTGCATTCCATTATGTCTCTAACAAGTGCTAACAATTATTTTGACAAGCCGGAAATTGCTTTGTTTGCTTTGTATATCTGCCTTTAATTCTGATTTTTGGTATGTATTTCATTTCATCATAGGTAATTTATGATATTCATATTTCACATTCCCATATTCCGTCGTAACAATAGACGTTTATCAATGATTAATTCTTTTAACTGTACCGTGACCGAATTTCGCACCGGAAACTTTGAAAAAATGGTTGATTACCCCAAATCCATTGTGAGGGTGCGTTGCTGTGACAGCCGGGACGATATTTCTTCCTGACGCCGCTCAACTTATTACACCGTTAAGCACTTTATTCTTTCTACAAAAACACGCTTGTTTATACATTTTTGTATATAATTAATGTGCAGTATTTTATGGAAAATTAATTAAAATACCATCAGCGGGAAATAACAGTTAGTGTACACTAAAAGGGTATATGTTACAAAAAATCTGGTGTAGAATCTTTTGAACGATGTCTATGTTATTTATATTTATTATCTTTTTATATGATCTAATTTTTTTTGCATTAACTAAAACATTTTAAACCAAAACAAACTGAGTGTTGTCGTATAAAATCATGTTCTTTCAAACATTCTGATTGAAATGCACAATATGAAGAGAAATTATTTTAAAATCATAGACTTTAATAGTTTCCTAATAATCACCCCAATTGTCCATGTCAACTATGCCTTTACCTTAGCAGTCATTAATAAGCCAATCCGAAATTTGTGAATAAGCCATCGAACTTATACAAGGGGCGAATATCGAAGTCTTCAGGAGTAGCAATGCATCTGTTATTTCAGGCTCATAACAAATGTCTATATCTGGATTGTTATTTATAATAGGATGGACTGCAAGTCAATTTTCTATTTTTATTATTATTAGTTGCTTCCTTTTGTGATCAAATTGGCTTTAAATTAAGAACTCACATATGCGTAAAACAAAATGTAACTCTTTGCATGTATTCATTCTATGCACGGAAAACATTGTTTTAGTAAGATATGTAGATTGTATACAGAAACGAAGCACACATAGTAGAAGTACAATAGCGTAGACAAAATTTAGATATTCTACGGGCAAGCTAAGATACCTATGTATGTAGAACATCAACCCACGTCCCCAGACTGTCCGCCATTATATGCAACATATGGTATATATATATCACATCGCTGAGCTGTTTCAAATTTATTCTATATACAAAAGGTACCTATTTGCCGTCGGGAAAAGTTGAGGCGGTTCGTAAGAGTTTGTTGTGCCAAAATTTGCGTACGTGTATAGAAAGGCTACGACCCTTTTTACCCGAATGGGGAAAAGCAATTTTCAAAGATACCTATGTTACATAAGTTAATACTATTCAACAGAAATGGATATACGAGCGCTTAAGGCGTGTTTAATTTTCTACCGCTCCCCTCCTCTCCATTCACGTTACCAGTTCATTGTACATACACTGTTCAAGTTCTATTCATATGACAATTAGAAATATACTTTTAAATAGGCGCTTTATACTTACGATTTTATTCTCTTATACCTCATATTTTACTGTGGAACCTTTATAAATTTTATTATTAAACAAGGACGAAGAGTACCTACCCGATTATGGACTGACCAGGTGACTTGATCAAGACCAGCCCAAATGTACATATTGACGAGCACCAATTGTCCCAGTGCTTCTAATATTAAATAAAATGTGCTTTTTCATTAAAGTCACTTAAAATTTTCATTTCATTCATTTTCAATTTAAATTCAATATCATTTCGAACTTTGTAATATCAGATTGATTGTCAGATGATCAGATTAGTAACTTTGTTGAAACTGAGTAAAGCTGCTGAAGTCTAACCTATATAAACTTACTACAAATGAGCGTAGGTGTTAGAGCAGCTGTAGAGGACAAAGAACATTACTGACAAAAGGTAAAAATAGGTCTACACTGTCAGAGCAAAAAGATCTTGAGTACTTTAAACTTGATTGGACGTTTTAAGGTCCAAGTAGATGCAGTACTTGAATAGTAAAGGTAGATCTACTAGATACGTCTCGTAGGTATTCCAGTAGGTACGTGCATTCAATAGAAATAGAACTAACTAGAACGACATACATTTCCATCTCCATTGTTTTAATATTGTTTTGTCATGGAGAGACTTTGTTCTGGATTTGCTTTGTTTTATAGGTTATGGGTGCTGCATAGAAATTTATAATTACCTGCAATAACTTTTATGTTAGGTATTCGCTTAAGTGAGTAGAATACCACGACCGGTGGCAATAATCTAGTCGTGAATTGTGTTTTGGCATTTGTCAACTGTAATTAGGACCAACGCTACTAATGTTTACTAACCATCCAAGTTCAATTACTAACAACGAAAAAGTAATATTTGTGATCCCTAATACTTTAACCTATTCAATATACCTGCACCCGTCTGTTGACCGATGCCCCATCGTTATCGGCTACGGAGCAGCGAATTATTTAGCTACTTGCTACGGGGACGATGACGTCATACTAATCATATTGGATCAACATATCGGCTACGAAGATCTACTAAGCCATTACGCATCGCTTGAAATAAATATTATGCGCTACGAGCTGTTCACTGTCCTAAGTTCGTGCATAGTGCATTTATTTGAGACTGTTATTATATTACTCGCTTAACTAAGTGATTCACTTAAAACATGCCTCGCGTTATGCGATCTCCGCCCAAAGGATCCATGCAATCTGATTGTGAAGTACCGCAGGTGCATTCTGACTCTGAGCTTTTAACGACTGTGTCCTCAGACTTGGTTGATTCTGATTTAACCAAGACATTAGTTCGTAATAAACGCCCAAGACTTGAGGTTTCGTCGAGGACGAAGCACCAATCTCAAAAAGACGACCTTAAGGACATTATTTTGGCTTTGAAGTCTGATCAGGATAAATTTATAGCCACCATTACGCACGAATTCAACAATTTAAAGAAACATAACCAGGACATTCAAAAATCAAATTCGGAAATAATTTGCTCCATTGAGAATCTTACACTTAAACACGAAGAGATTAAGGTTCAACTAGAGGGTTTTCAACAACTTTGTAAAAAACAAAAAGAATACATAACTTGCTTAGAAGAACGGATCATTGATCTCGAAAACCACTCCCGTCCATCGAGTGTAGAACTAAGAAATATTCCAAATCAAGAAGAAGAGAATACAACTACGCTGTCTAATATTATTTTTGACACCTGCAAGATTATAAACGTGAACTTACAACCTACTGAAATACGGGATATATACCGTTTGCCTGGAAAACCTGGCACCAACAAACCGATAGTGGCTGAATTCAGTAGTGTTCAATTAAAAAATTCGTTCCTATCCGCTACGCGTAGTTATAATAAGACAAGATCCAAGGAAGATAAACTAAATACTGAATCGGTTGGATTACCTGGTAAAAATACATCTATATTCATATCTGAATTTCTTCCACCATATACAAAAAAACTTTTTTACAAGGCCAGAGAATTTGCGAAAAACAATCAATTTACATATTGCTGGACTACAAATGGTAAAATCTTTCTTCGGCAAAAACACGTTACTTTCAAATCAAAACAGAAGATTGTCTTGCATCTATTCCTGTTAATATTTAGATCATAATCTGCAACACTACTTATTTTTTTTCTATCTTATTTTTTTTTTAAATATAATACACTCATTTTTCTTTCTTTATTAATATACATTAAGTACTTATGTGATATATGATACGTTTGCAAAATTAAACCCTAGAATCTAAGTTTTTATTTTTGTAACAATAGGGATCATTTTCTAAATTGAAATAAATACTAACCCATTGATAAGATTACGGGTTGAAACTATTATACGTATATTGATGTTTATTAGCTAGCTATGCCATAATGTCAACTGAACAGCACTTACTTATTGAAATAAGTTACTGATATTTATTGTGACACCTGGATTATATTTCTCTTTTTATTTTTTAATCTATTTTTATGTTATCTCGAAACTTTTTTTGTTATTACCTTTATATTGAAACGCAAAACATTGTTAAATAATAAAACACTAAAAAAAATATATTTACACTAAATACAAAAACACACAATACACTTAACATATTTTTACACTTATCATACTAATAATTATTTTAATTATTTTTTAATCTATTTTTATGTTATCTTAAAACTTTTTTGTATTGAAACGCAAAACATTGTTAAATAATAAAACACTAAAAAATATATATTTACACTTAATACAAAAACACACAATACACTTAACATATTTTTTACACTCATCATACTAAGTTGTGCTATCTGTATACCTAATATATAACATTTATTGATTTGGCTTACTGATTAATTTTCAAATGGCTAACTTTCAAATAATTGATGATTTAGACTATACACAGCTTGTAAGACAGTTTCAAACTAATACGCCTGAATCTTGTAAACAGTTACTAGGTAATTTATCCAGTCAAATCACTGTAGTAACACAAAATATTCGAAGTATCAACAAAAACTTTAATTATTTTACGGTTTTCTTAAATCGCCTAAATTTTGTACCGGACATCATAATTCTCACTGAATGTTGGACAGATGGTTCAACAGACGTCTCATATCTTAGTAACTATGACACTGTTTATTCTACACGAGTATTAAATCAAAATGATGGACTCGTAATACTCACCAAAAAGGGATTAAAAGCTAGTGTTATAGAACCTGATTTTACTGATGCTAACTGCCTTCTCGTAGAAATTGATAATCTATACTCTATAATTGCTTTATATCGATCTCCTTCATTCCATCAGATTGACAATTTCCTTAATTCATTAAATAATGTCATCCACCTTTGCAATAATCCAAATATTTTTGTTACTGGTGATATAAATCTGGATATAAAAGAAGGTACCATAGATTCGAGAGCAGAAAATTACCTAAATCTAACGGCTCATTTAGGATTCACCCCCGGACATAAATTTGTAACTCGAGGAATGAACTGCCTTGATCACTGCCTTGTAAAATCTAACTTAAGTACCCGGGTAGTTGTATGTGCTACAGACATTACTGACCATTACCCCGTAATCTTTGGTGTAGAAAAAGCCTTAGGAAAATGTAGACCGCATAAAAGTAATCAAACTAAAATTGATTATAGTGGCCTTGCAAATCATTTAAATGAAATAGATTGGTCTTATTATTATAGTCTTGACAATGTAAGGATAGCAGCGAATGAGTTAATTAGTAAAATAAATAATGCAATACATTTATGTACCATAAAGTATAAGATACGCAGTTCTGATAATATATACAAGTCCTGGATCACCAAAGGGTTACTCAATTGTATTAGGCGTAGAGATTCGCTACATATCAAAGCCAAAAAGTATAAAAACAACTTAGATATCGTGGACGAATACAAACATTACAGAAATTATTGTAACAACATTTTACAAAACTTAAAAAACGAACATGACTGTAAATTGTTGAGACAAAGTAAAGGCGATATGAAAAAAACTTGGCAGAGTATAAAAAAAGTTTGTAATCTAGACACCTCAAATAGCAACAGTGAAATTTTACTAAGGCAAAACTCAGATCCAACTTTAAGTATAAACAGTATTAATGAATTCTTTGCATGTATAGGTGATGAAAATGCTAATAAAATATTACGCAATATAAATATATCTTCAAATCATCAACCGTTAGGGAATTATGTAGATAATAATGCGACTGTTAATAATAATTTTAAATCATTTTTTATGGCACCAACGGATACAGCAGAAGTTAAAAATATAATAATATCTCTAAAAGACAGTACATCTCTTGGCTTTGACAATATAAGTAATAAAATAATTAAAACTTGTAGAATATCACTAACTGGTCCAATTGCACACCTATGTAATTTAAGCTTACACTCAGGCATTGTGCCTGATATTTTTAAAAAAGCCAATGTTGTCCCTATACTAAAAACTGGTGACCCCTCAGTAGCGTCTAATTATAGGCCTATATCTCTTTTAAGCTCATTATCCAAAATTCTTGAGAAAATAGTAAACAAAAGATTACTAAAGTACCTAGAAAAAAATAGATTATTATCAGATAATCAATTTGGGTTTCGCACTGGGAGATCAACTGAGGATGCCATTATTAATATTACTGATTTCATTACTAAAAAGCTTGATGCGGGTTCAAGATGCGCAGGAATCTTTCTTGATTTGGCAAAAGCCTTTGATACGGTATGCCGTAACAAGCTAATTAACAAACTAGAGTCACTCGGAATACGAGGAGTGCCCCTTGATTGGTTCAAATCATATTTGACAAAAAGGTTTCAGAGGGTACGAGTAGGAACTAACTTTAGTAACTTTAAAGAAGTCAATTATGGCGTCCCTCAGGGTAGTGTACTTGGCCCTACCCTTTTTTTAATATATGTTAACGATCTGTGTAATCTAAGTTTACAAAATGCTAAAATATTTTCTTACGCTGATGATACAGCTATAATTTTTCATAATAAATCCTGGAATACGGTCATGGACACCGCACAAAAAGGCATTAAGAACGTGATTGAATGGCTTCAAGAACATCTTTTGGCTCTAAACATCAATAAAACTAAAGTTATAGCATTTAACATATCACAAAAATTAGCACCCAATAACAATTTCTATATTAAGATTCATAATTGTAATAACTCTAACTATCAAAGTCTGCCATGTTCTTGTCCTTCTTTAGACAACGTAGGTCATATTCGTTATCTTGGTGTCCTTATTGATGAAAGGCTTAACTGGTCTCACCAAATCGATGCTGTTACTAACCGAGTACGAAAATTAATGCCTATATTCAGGCGTCTCTCCTCTATTGCTGATATCGACACTATTCGTATAGTCTACCAAGCTCTAGGTCAATCCATTCTTAACTATGGTATTATATCATGGGGTGCGACGTGTAAATCCCGCCTTTTAAGATTAGAACGAGCGCAGCGTGCTATTTTGAAGATCTGCTACAAACTGCCATATCGCTTTTCAACGAATTCTTTGTACCATATCTCTAAATTCTTACGCGTCAGACAGTTATATATACTAAACACAATCCTCAAATTTCACAGTACTGCGAATACTAATAGCACTAAAACTTCACGCAGAGTCAAGTGGATTACTCCAAAAACGCGTACCAAATTTTCAAAAAAATTCTATTATTATTTGGGTCCATATTTATACACGAAAATCAATAATATATTGGAAATATTTAATTTAAATAAATTTAAATGTAAACTTACCTTAAGATCATGGCTTGTCACCTTAACTTATTACCAAACAGAAAGTATGTTACCCACCGTGTTATAAAACATATCATGGACAAATCATACATACGCACGCACATATACATTCAAGCAAGCACGCACGCACGCACACATACACGCACACACACACACACACACTCACTCAGATACATAATTCATTTACTTTTTTTTTTTCTTTTTTTTCTCTTTCATTCTCCATTTTTATGGAATTTTTGTATTATTATAATTTAACCTTATAGTACGTAAGAAATATATATTATGAGATGTGTTAACTTAAAACAAAAAAATGTAATCATGGGAAGATTTGGTCATCCACAACACAGGGTATCCTAGTGTGGGACCAAAGAACACTTGTGT
>DWNR01001526.1:0-14867 GCA_018250455.1 Polygonus leo
AAGGTAAAGTGGACACAATGTAAGTATCTGTGTATTTAAGTATCTAACGATTTAACGTGGCCTCAAGAAGACTACGTAACTGTAAATATTTTACACACAATAAGTGACACCCATCTGAGGAACCTTGCGGAATTCATTGAAAATATATTAGCATTAGACGCACAACATCTTTTGTTCATTTGAAATGAATCAATAAGCCATCAAATAAAATATTTAATGTACGTTTTACAGTACATCGTTAAATAAACAATATGATAAGCTACTGCTATTTCCTAGTCTTGTTATACGTAATAACGACATTTAAGGACTTATTACATTTCGGTGGGCTAATTTAAATTGTATTTATTGAGTATTTACATATCGGACAGCTGAATATGTTACATATTGTAGATTCTTGTTACATTGAAAGCGAGATCATCGTAAACATTGCTATTACATATGTGCACGCGTGATTTCAAGTTAGGTGTGGATTATTATTGTAATTAAACTTCGATACATACAGGCCTATTACTCAGAATGTTTTACACCTTTTGTGATATTTGCGCATAGTTTATTTTTATTTGATTATGAAATTGTGACATAAATGCGTGTTTTTATATTTTTATAATTTGCGCAAGACTGTACAAACAGTACATTTAAATTTATTGGGCAAACAAGAGCGCTGGACCCGGCTTAAAAAATCTGATTTGCCCCCCCCTAACCCAGACCCTGGGTAAACCCATGTGATCATACCTTGTTGGCGGTGGACCATCAGCACCACTTTTGATACCAAAATACTAATTGGTTATAAAAAGCTGCTATTCGTTGTAAATAGGCGTGACAGTGGTATCGCCAGGGAAAACTGTAACTGGCTCTACCAACTCCAAATGAGATTGATAACGACTATTCAATAAATATAATTATATATTTTGTGTTATATTTCCGTTTATATAAGGCAGTTACCAAGAAACAAGATCATCAGGAATTGAAGCAAAAATAGGAATGAAATGTAATACGTGTTACGTGTCAAGTGCTATCTGTAATAGTGGTACAATGACACTCAAGTACAGCTATGCGCACAGTCGTGCAGTACACATAACGAGATATGTTATTAAATTTACCACACATTAGTCAAACGGGGAACAGCGAGTAAAAAGAGAATCACGTGTATATACGACTATAATGTAGAATTGAAATTTGTGTTAAAGGTCTGTGTGTGACAAAATTTTGTATGACCATTGTAAGTATTATACGAGTAAGTCGCCATTCACAGTTACATGACCTCGCGCAGCAACCTTCGCCTTTATCTCTGTTAAAATATATAACGAAATCTAATACGAATATGTACTATAACTGGATATATGTATTATGCATACTTATTTTTTTAATTTTGCCCATATTGAATTTTTATTAGTTTGTTTTATGAAGAAGTAACGTTTTCTTTAACTTGCAATGCAATTACGCTATGGAACAATATGTATATGCCCGCGCAGGATTCAGACTCACAGAATCTAATATTATAAAACCGATTGATTTTATGTTATTATTTGAGGTGAATAGGGTGCGCCCGCCAAGGCTTAAACTTCTATACATTAATATATATGCCGGGTACTAAATGATTTTTTTTTACCAAATATAAAAGAGGTTTATGTGCAAGGTGTGTTAATGACAAAGCGGATAAAATAAAGTAAAATAGAGTATGATAATGTATGTAAAAGCATGATATGTATGAATTATAAAAATATATTGGAATATAATTTTAATTGAACGTATTGTTTGTTTCAGAGACCATGTACATAGAAACCTTGCCGCTCGTGGTTTGGACGCTATTAGTCACAACATCACATGTAAGTAATAAGTTCATATTTATCTCTGATAATTACATGCATGACCTATAGTTACCTACTAAAGGTACGACAAATATCTGTTTAGTAATGGACATTTCACATTATTTAAGAATCAGGATATTGAGAATATTCTGCTAACTATGCGATTTAAATGACATCCGATCATCCGCCCATTTTGAAATAACTACAAATTAAACCTGTTTGTGAGACAATGGAAAATTAAATAATCAATGATTAATATATTTTGTCAGTATATTTTGATAAATCTCAAAAACATTTTTTTTAATTATTTTCATGTGTTAGATTTCTGATGTAAATATATTAGAAAACTAAAAAGTAGTCTTACACACGTTACCAGCATTATAACTATAAGGCATTCTACAACGTGATTGGAGTCACATGTGAAAGTTGGTTCATTAGTATTTAAATAGTAGAAGCTAATGGGTCCCCCTTAGCTGCACTACGGATACTAATAATATTTTTGATGAATTTCATTAAGAGAGTACTTATATTACTTGTATCATTTTTATGCTATCCTTACAATTTGGTCGTTTTACCACCGATTGCTTATTATTATTGGTTTGAAATCGATGCTAGAAGAATACCCCTATATAAATATTACGAAAGGAAAATTTGTGATGCGGAAGTTTTGGTAATATAACTACGTTTACTTTTGTTGAAGTTTAATAAATTAACAGTTTTTATTTTCGTGTCATAACATCGAAAGCAGAAATCTAGATTGACCACGAACCTCTGAACCACTAAAATGTTAAGAATTCCATTGGAGATTACGTAAATAAAAATAAGACCGGTTGAACCAGATTGTTCCCTTCTATATCATTCCATGTTTTTCCGTAAATTTTAGTCAGATTTTTATTTCACCTATTATGACAAATATGATTGCCAAATTCAGGAATTTCGGATATAACATTCGCAATAATAATTGTTATGTGCTTTTTAGTTTATAGAAGAATGTAATTGTGTAAGTTATTAATGATGTGAAATAAGTTATAATTACATATATAAGGCGGTACTACGCCCTGGGCCTAAGTACATTGTATTATATGAAGGTGTTCTTAGTAATTACGATATGTTAATATTTGTTTTGAATGTTGTAGTAACAGTTGTCTATTGGGGTTTTCCCGACATCGATCACGCGTGACTAGTGTAACCAATAGGTAATCTGCATACCTACATATCTGATCGTAGTCATGTGGTCGACCGCATTAATTAAAAGATCTGTTGCTAAAGCGATAAGATATAACACAACGTCTCCTCCTTTTCAACTTACCTTTGGTGGAGCGTTTTAATAAGCGAAATTAATGTTTTATTTATCAGAGTTCCAACTTACAATAATTAAAAGAACTTCATAAAAATAAAAATAAAAATATTCATTATAATAACTATAGTAACACAATAACTAAATGCAAAAGTTACTTAGTATCTTGTATTATAAGTAAATAGTCCATTAAATTAATCTTTGAAATCAATTCATACAAAAAGAATCAGGAACTTGAGTTAGGGACTTCGAAAATTTTATAAAATAAAAAATAATGTTCATAGGTTAACAGTGTGTAAAAACAAAAAAGCTTTTTAAAGAGGTCATTTATGTTTTATTTTAATTATCTCTAAAATATTTTTTTACTTTTATAATATAAATAAATAATATAAAATAAAAAATAATAAAAATAGAAAATAGAGGTCACTAGAGGTCAGATGGAAACACGAGTATTGTAAAAAAAATTGGCTTGGTAAGTGGACGGTGTGCCGGCTTTATAAAAAAAAACATTTCTATGAATAGGAAATACATAAATAAAATGTTTATCAAATAGTAAATATACTCTACTATATGTAAGGTACTTAATGTATTGACCTCGGAAAGTATTAGATAACAGATGTCGCCGATAATATGTTCATTAAAGTATATTGATAGTTCCATTGAGAGTTTTAGAATTATTTTCTCTGGGATGATATATCGATATTGAGTACGGATATGTGAAATTTTAAAACATTCCCCCTAGTAATATTTATTTTGTGCATAATAAAATTTGCTATATGATTTATATAGGAAAATGTCCTACATAATTTTACATTTGATTGATTTACAGGTAGCGACGCAAAGCCAGTATGGAATAGGTTTAGGAATAAAACGAGAAGTATTTTTCTTAAATTTAGAAGACGGCTATTTTGGCTGTCAAGTAAACGAATCGACACAAATATTACAATTATATGAATTATCAAAATTATGCGATGGAGTGCCGGACTGTTATAAGTCATCCGATGAACTTAGAACAGAGTTAAAATGCACAGGTAAGCTTGTTTATTCAGTAAAAAATAATGTTATATACACCTTCTACGAGTATTTACAATAATGTATATCTTTTTCGATATTTTTAGACGATTGTACCAAAGAAGATGGCGCACGTTGTATAAATGGTGCTTGTCTGAACGGAGTGTGCCATTGTAATGATGGGTTCGGCGGATGTAACTGTCAAGAACCCGGTAAGTAAACGTTTAAACATAAACACTATTGATTGATTAACAGTATAAAGAAAGTGACTTTAATATTTTATACGCCAAGAAATTGCCATTATTATAAAAATATGTTTTAAAGTTACATATTGTCTTTCGGTATATAGTAAATAAGTCTTTATCTTTTCAGATGTAAATGAATGTAAAGATAGGCCATGCGATGTTTTTGCACACTGTACTAATACAGTAGGAAGTTTTCAATGCTCGTGTTTCCCTGGATATGAAGGCGATGGTTTCAGTTGCAGAGGTAATAACAAACATTTATTTAATTGTAATGTTTTGTTCGTAAAGTAATTAAGGAATTTTATTGTTACAATATTCGATTTGCACTTTAGATATAAACGAGTGTGAAGATCCAGCGATAGCAGCCAGGTGTGTTCAAAACGCTGAGTGTTGCAATCTTCCTGCCCATTTTATTTGCAAGTGTAATCGAGGCTTTGAGGGCGACGGCGAAGAAGAATGCAGAGGTATATATACTGAAAGCAATATTCTTATATCGTCATTATTATTTCTTTTATTAACGATATAATTTGATAATTTGAACTAAAATTAATTTCGTTTTGTTTCTTGTCAAATAAACTCTATTCAATTAACTAGCATTATAAAGCGTTAATGAAATGTTTTCTAATTATAAATTATATTTAGACATTGATGAGTGCCGAAGACCTGGTGCCTGCGGAGCCAACGCCGTTTGCCAAAACTACCCTGGCAACTATACCTGTGCATGTCAAGCTGGCTATACCGGAAATCCATTTGATGGCGTAAGTATATTAAATAAAATTAATATGCACCCAACACCTACTCTATTGTACCAAGTTGATTTATAAGTTAGTCATAAACGAATGAAATAATAATATAATCATGGTTTTAGTGTGTGGATATCGACGAATGCGCTAACGGCGGAGCGTGTGGACCTGGTGCGACTTGTCGCAACTTGGCCGGCGGCTTCGAGTGCAGCTGTCCCCCAGGGTATGAAGGCGATCCTCGTGTGGGCTGCCGCGACCATGATGAGTGCTCACGCGCCTCGTGTGGTCGAAGTGCTGTCTGTGAAAATCTTCCTGGCGCATACCGCTGTGTTTGTCCTCCAGGTTTTGAAGGCAACCCGGACATCGAATGTATTGGTAAGCATTTTTACTGTCGCAAAATTACAAGGGATTATTACCTTTGACTAAAACTGCTTTCTGTGGTCTAATGCTTCCTAATTTAATACTTACAATAACATACTTGCGTTTATCCGCGCTATATACTACCGCACTTGGACGCGCGGTAGCTTCACGCTCGTACTAATTTATCTTAACATTTTTTTATAACTTTAATTTTGCAGCTAAGTTTGACTTCAGGACTAGTCTACTTCGGATATTTTGGTTTCTTCGTTAGTTCAAATGTCGATATCTTGGATTTCTGCGCAAATACGCATAAAATATGCGCCTTTACTGTGTCTTCTCTTCTTTGGTCTCTTCTTTTTCATATTTCATAGATCCTTCAGCAATTTTTCTTGTTTGCGCGCCAGTATCTTCTTCTTCGTAGTGGCTGTTGGAGTATCTACTACGTGCGTATATGTTAATATATTAAAAAGTAGCATTTATAATAAGATTTGAGTTGTTTGTTATACCAGACGTGGATGAATGTAAGAGTAGCGACCCAGTTTGCGGTGAGCACGCTGTATGCACCAATACAGTGGGAAGTTTCATTTGCACCTGTGAACCCGAATATACGGGAGATGCTAGTGTTACCGGCGGCTGTAAAGATGTAGATGAGTGTGAATCACTCGAGCGACCCTGCGGCTCCCATGCCCTTTGCGAAAATGCTGCTCCAGGATATAACTGCATTTGCCCTCAAGGATATCGAGCCAAACCGGATCCTCAGATAGCTTGCGAGCAGGTAATAGACTTTCACTACTATTTATAAAAAAATATTTTTGAAAACGGTTACTTATTAATATTTCTTTGCAGATTGACGTGAAAACTCTATGTAAATCAAATTTCGATTGTACAAATAACGCAGAATGTATCGATGACCAATGTTTCTGTAAGCTAGGATTTGATGCCAAAGGGTCAGTATGTGTTGATATTGATGAGTGCAGAATTGATTCAAAATGTGGAGAAAACGCCATTTGCGTCAATACACCAGGCAGTTTTAGTTGTGAATGTATTCATGGATTCATTGGATCCACACCAGATATACCATGTAGAGCACCTTGTGAAGATGTGAAATGCGGCGAGCATTCTTACTGCAAACCTGACGGCACAGACGCGTATTGTGTATGTGACGAAGGTTGGACGTTTGATCCAAATGACATAGCTGCTGGATGCGTCGATATTGATGAATGTGATAGTGCTATAGGACAAGTTGGACGTTGTGGACCAAATGCACATTGTAGTAATACACTGGGCAGTTTTACCTGTCAATGCCCAGATGGATTTACTGGAGATGCGTTTAAACAGTGTTTGGATATAGACGAATGTCAGATCGACAATGCATGTGGGGTTGGAGCTGAATGTAACAATCACGAAGGTTCCTTTTCTTGCAAATGCCCCGAAGGTACAATTCCAGATCCTGACACCCGAATAAGGTGTTCTGAAATAATGACTTGCAAATCTGATAACGAGTGCCCCGGCAATGCCCTATGTGATGCTCATTCAAAGTGTGTTTGTCCAGAACCAAACGTTGGAAATGAATGTCGCCGTAAGTATGTTTTATGAAATGTTGGAAAATGAGTGTCTTGTAATTAAAATAAATTAAATGGTTTTACTTTTATTACAGATCCTTGCGAATCTCTCCAATGTAGTAGTAATTCTGAATGCTTACTAAACGAACAAATCGCTCAATGTCTCTGTAAAAGTGGGTTTACTGGAGATCCAACATCTCCAAGTGGCTGTCAGGATATCAATGAATGCGATGCGAACCCTTGCGCTTTAGGCGCTGTTTGCAAAAACCTGCCGGGTCAATTCCAGTGCGAATGCCCAGGAAGTTTTACCGGAGATCCATATATTGACGGATGTGTAGGGAGCAAAAAGCCAAGTGAATGCAGTGTCATTAATCCATGTCCTCAAGGTGAACAATGTATTTCGCACGATGGTGAAAATGTTTGTATTTGTTCCCAAGGATTTGCACGCAATAAGGAAACTGGTTTATGTGAAGATATCAATGAATGTACACAGCTTGGGCGAACTCCATGTGGCTTAAATGCTATCTGCAAAAACTTACCAGGCAGTTATGAATGTAAATGTCCGCCGGAATACGGAGGCAATCCATACAATCTTTGTGAAATATGTAGTGATATAAATTGTCAATGCCAACCACCATACAAAGTTGTTGATGGAAACTGTGTACTGTCCGGCTGTAGTAAAGATAACAAATGCGAAAAAGGCGCTGAATGTATAGTAATATCTGATGGAGTTAGTTATTGTGCTTGTCCTGCTGGCTACTCACATACTGTAGACGGAGGATGTGAAGATATTAATGAATGTATTTCTGGACAACCTGTCTGTGGCTTTGGTGCTGAATGTATTAATACACCTGGGTCATATACATGTAAATGTCCACCAGGTTACGGCCAAGATCCAATTTCTGGACAATGCAGTTTGAACCAAAAACGTTGCATGAGTGATACAGACTGCTTTGCGAATGAAAAATGCATACAACCTGGTAAATGTGTCTGCCCTCCACCATTTTATTTAGACGTTAGAGATGGACAAAAATGTAAAAGCCCGTGTGAAAGATTCGTTTGTGGTATTAATGCTAAATGTACTCCGAGTGATCCACCAAAATGTATGTGCATGCCTGGATACGAGGGAGATGCCTATACAGGTTGTACTAATAGAAATGAATGTCATAGCGCTCCTTGTGCATATGGAGCTATATGCCATGATCAGAAAGGCGGCTATCAATGTGTATGTCCTCAAAACATGGTTGGAGATCCTTATAAAACTGGCTGTAAGTACAAATATGTAAATATGTATAACGTATATATATTGAGCAATGATGTTGTTGTGAAATATAATTACATAAATTCGTTTTTTTTGTATAACAGGCTCTATCGAAGAAGGACCATCTCAAAAACAATTGTGTAATCAAGACGGTGAATGCCCTAACAATCTTGCATGTTTGAATCGCGCATGTGTTTCTCCATGTTCGACTGTGTCATGTGGTCCTAACGCTTTTTGCGAAGTTGATAATCACGCTGCATGGTGTCGTTGCAATCCTGGATACACGAAGCCTGAAGGAGGAAAGTGCATATCAGGTAATAATAGTAAATGTAATATAATTTTATGATTAAATAATTTACGTAACAATGATTAATAACGTATTTGATTGTTGTTTAAGGTTGCGATAACTATTCATGTGCTCCCGCTGCACAATGTATAATATCGAAGACGGGACCTACATGTGTTTGCCCTGAGGGTATGGTAGGAAACCCATTTCCGGGCGGAGCGTGCAGGCGAGATGTATGTGGACCAGGATTGCCTTGTGAAAACCCATTAACATGCATAGCAGGCCGGTGTAGACAGCGTTGCGAGGGTGTTGTTTGTGGCATAGGAGCGTCATGTGACGAAGACAGTGGTCGTTGCGTTTGTAATGCATTTTTCGTTGGAAACCCTGATTTGTTATGTATGCCACGTAAGTATTTTTTCTTAAATCTTTAATAATATGAAACCTTTCATAATATGAAACTTCATAGAACTTTTTCTTGTTATTTAATTAAATTAATTAAAATGACGCAATTCAAAATTGGTAATAACTAATAATATTTAGTATCTAAGTATTTAAATTTAATAATTATAATTTTTTATCTACCACAGCCATACAATATTATTTTTGTTACAGCTGTCGCTCCTCCAGTCTGTGAACCTGGATGTGGCCAAAATGCGCACTGTATTTATGGTCAAACAAATACTTGTAAATGTGATAAAAGCTACACTGGAAATCCTTATGTCAAATGTTTACCGCGTAGACAAATAACATGCGCTACTACTTCCTGCGGTGCTAATGCTGTTTGCCAACAAACTAAATCTCACGTAGAATGCCTGTGTCCTCCAGGATATATCGGAAATCCAAATTTACAGTGCATAGATATTGACGAATGTAGTTCAAGGCCTTGTGCTGAAAATGCAATTTGTATAAACACTCCTGGTAGTTTTAGCTGTATTTGTAAAAGCCGATATGTTGGTAATCCCTACGAATTATGTACGCAAATATCGATTGCTAAATGTACTGACGGCAATATTTGCACCTGCTCACACAATACCACGTGTCCCGAAGGATTTGTATGTGAAAAATCAAGGTGCGTGGATTCGTGTAAGTCAATGATGTGCGGCCCTAGATCCGTATGCACAGAAGGAAGATGTGTGTGTCTTCCTGGCTATATTGGCAATCCTCACGATTTATCCCAAGGGTGCAGTATTGACAATAAATGTGTGACAGATGGTAATTGTAAAGATACTGAAATTTGTTTCCAAATAAGTAAATCAACTCGTAAATGTGTGGATTCTTGCAGTAAAATTCAATGTGGACCTAATTCGTTATGTGTTAGTGCCAATCATCAAGCACATTGTATTTGCACGGAGGGCTACGTGGGCAAACCTAGTGACGTCAAATCAGGATGTCATTTACTGCGAAAGGAACCTAATGACGTTGAATGTAACATAAACAGTGATTGCACTGAATCGCAAATATGTGTTTCCGTTGATGGTTCAACTAACCGGTGTCTTGACTTATGTTCTACAATAGCTTGTGGTGCAAACGAAATTTGTAGAGTTATAGACAACAGTGCCCGTTGCGACTGCAAAGATGATTTTCTATGGAATCCCATTATTTCTGCATGTGAGCAACCATCTACTCCCAACTGTAAACAAGATTCAGATTGTGATGATAACAGATCTTGCCAAAAAGATGTTCTAGGAGTAAAAAAATGCATTGATACATGTTCAGTTTTTACATGTCCACAAAATTCAAAATGTATAACGAAAGGTCACAAAAGCCAATGTGAATGTTCAGACGGTTTTGTGGGCAATCCCAATGACCGTGATGGTTGCATAGCAATCAATAAAAATCAATGTACCGACGACGCACAATGTAGAGAAAGTGAAGTGTGTAAAAATTTCGGAACTTCTAAAAAATGTGTACCGGCTTGTCAACAAGTTATATGTGGTCCAAATGCATTATGTGTTACAAATAATCACGTCGCTCAATGCCAGTGTCCATCAGGTCCATTTACAGGAAATCCAAATGATCTAGAAAAAGGATGCCAATCAGTGCCTTGTATATATAACATAGATTGTTTGCCACACGAGTTATGTAATCGTATGACACACAAATGTATAAACGTATGTAATGAACACTCATGTGGTGACAACGCTGTATGTATACCAGATAACCATAAAGTTTCCTGCCAATGTCCAACTGGATATAAGCCTGATCCCGTACCAGAAATTGGTTGTAAAAAAGTTGAATTATGTGATCCAAATCCTTGTCACCCTACGGCTATCTGTGAACCACGTCTTACATCATATAATTGTCGATGCCCTCCTGGTTACGTTGGTGACCCCCAACAAGAGGGATGTAGAAAACAAAGTCAGTGTCCTAAAGGAAATTCAGACTGTCCTGAACAAGCCGTTTGTATCGATGGCAACTGCGTTAATCCTTGTGATAAAGCTTGTGGAATTAATTCATTATGTAAGATAGTGGACAGAAAGGCAATTTGTTTATGCCCAGAAGGTTACGAAAGTATGCAAGGTAGCAACGGTTGCAAAAAGAAACTTATTGCATGTGCCGAAGAGTTAGACTGTGATGGTGACATTTGTCATAATGGACAGTGTTTTACAGCTTGTAAAAATTCTAGCCACTGCGATCCAGATGAAGTTTGTATCAAAAATTTCTGTATAACTCAATGTAGTCAGCACACACAATGTAGTATTGGACAAGCTTGCATAGGAAGTCAATGTCTAATTGGATGTAGGAGCAACGATGATTGTCCAAATGAAGAGGCTTGTGTTAATAATAAATGCGTAAATCCTTGCCTGGCTACTAGAACGTGTGGTCCGAACGCTATTTGTTCCCGAAAAAATCATAATACAGTGTGTGAATGTCCACTTGGCTTTGAAGGTAGCCCGACCCCACAACAAGGTTGCGTAAGAAAACCATCGCAATGTATAAGAACTGCTGAATGCCCACCTGATCATATGTGTATTGGTTTCTTGTGTCAAGTACCATGCAAGGATAACAGTGGTTGTGCGATAGGTGAGACTTGTAGCGACAATAAGTGCCATAAAATATGCCACTCAAGTAGCAATTGTCTTCATGGAGAGCATTGTAGTTTTGGAATATGTATACCTGGTTGTAAATCTGACTCTGACTGTCTTAATAATCAACTGTGTAATTCAAGTGTCTGCAACTGCTTACCTGGTTTCGAACTAGTAGGTGGTGAATGCAATGACGTAGATGAATGTCTCTACAGCCCGTGTCATCCGTCTGCACAGTGTATAAATTCTCTAGGATCGTTTAAATGCATATGTCCTACTGGGGCAGTCGGTGACCCATATAAAACTGGTTGTTTACTACCCAATCAGTGCAGGCGAGACGGCCAATGTGAAGACTCCCTTGCATGTATAAGAGGAAAGTGTTCAAATCCTTGTCAAACAAATGCATGTGGATTAAATGCAATATGTACAGTTAGTAAGCACAGAGTGACATGTGCCTGTGAAAGGGGTTATCTTGGGAATCCGTTTGATAAAAAAATTGGCTGCTTTAAAGTTGAATGTGTTGATGACACGGATTGTGAAAGTGATAAATACTGCAATAGACGAATTAACAAATGTACAGGTATGGCAATTATATTTAAATAATTACCATTTTATATATTTATATATAAATCACACCTTTTTATTACAATTCTTTTTTAATTTTTACAGATAAATGCGATGATTCTGTTTGCCAGGGTGGCAATTGCAAAATTCAAGATCATAAGGTGTCTTGCACTTGTCCAATAGGATTCGAGCTTGTTAACAATCAATGTGACGATGTCGATGAATGTTTAAAACAGCCGTGTTCGTTAAATGCTAAATGTTCGAATACTCGTGGTTCCTTCTCATGTAATTGCGTGAATGGAACAATTTTGGATATAAACACAGGAAATTGTAGAATGCCTGGAGAATGTTTCTCAGATCACGACTGTACTGAAAAAACCAAATGCTATGAAAACCGTTGCATAAATCCATGTTCCGATTCTCCTTGCGGTGAAAATGCAGTATGTATTGTTGATAACCATGAACCTGTTTGCGAATGTCCTCCAGACAGTCAAGGCGATCCTTATAAGAAATGTATTAAATATGAGTGCATTAAAGATACTGATTGTCCATCTGAAGAAGCATGTGTCAATAATAAATGTAAAGATTCATGCAGTATTCCTCGTGCATGCGGAAGAAATGCTAATTGCTTATCAAGAAATCATGTTGGTCATTGTTCCTGTTCATCAGGATATACCGGAGACCCGGTGCTTGGATGTGTACCACTTCAATATTGTACAGATGATAGTAGATGTTCGTCTGGTACGAAATGCATAGATAATTTATGTGCCGGTGAGTAACAGTGCAGTACTATTTCCAAAAATAACATAAAAAATCTTGAAAATGAGACTTAAAGTAGAATCTTCCATGTTCATAAATAATATATTTAGTTAGACAACAATCGGAGTCGCGTAGTTTTCTTCACTATAGTTTATTTATATTCATTAAGGAATACTAATTTATCAAGACTACAATCATATTTTGTTTTTTAACGTTAGTTCTTTAGTTTTTCTTTAAATTGTTTTTAATTTATTTCTTAATTCTTAATATAATTTTAAAAATGTTACTTTCAGGTTTATGTAAAAATTCAAGAGACTGCTTGAATGATCAGATATGTATTCAAGATACTTGTAGATTAACATGCAATTCCAATAATACGTGTCCTGACTCCTACTTTTGTGCAAATAGGATATGTGTTAAAGAAGTTCAGTGCAATACAAATGACGATTGTTTAGACGACGAAGTATGTTCTGCTGGGAAAAATGGAATCCCACAATGCGTTAAAGTATGTGATAATCATCCATGTGGTCGTAATGCAGTCTGTATTGGTAAATCTCATCAACCAATATGCTCATGTAGAGATGGATTCTTTGGAGATCCAATACAAGGTTGTAAAAGGAAGGAATGTGATAAAGACAGTGACTGTACAGAAGACAAATTTTGTGAAAATAGTATGTGCAAGATAGCATGCTTGGCTCAAAACGATTGTGGCGATAATTCTATTTGTTCATCTGAAAAGCATAAACATATATGCTATTGTCAACCAGGATATACCGGCGATCCCAAATCAGGATGTAAAGAAATTAATTGGTGTGAAAGCAAACCTTGTGGAAATGGAGCTGAATGCAAAAACACCAGAAATAAAGCAATATGTGCGTGTCCACCGGACACGGTAGGAAATCCTTACGAGGAAGGTTGTCATAAAGCCCCAGAATGTAGATTTAATAGAGACTGCCCAGCTGTAGCCCGTTGTACTGTTATTGATGGTGTAAGAAAGTGCACAGGTAACTAAATTACTAAGAAAATATAATTTTTTTAATTTCGGAAAGTTGGTTTTTACATTTAAACACATTTATAAATGAACTTTGTTAATATTACAAAATTAACATAACTTTTAGATGCGTGTGAAAATTATAAATGTGGACCTAACTCGGAATGTATAGCAGCAAGGCATACTGGTCAGTGCAAATGTAAATCCGGGTTCATAGGCAATCCTGTAAGTGAAAAAGGGTGTCGTCTACGAGAAGTGACATGTAAAAGCAAAACCGATTGCCAAGAAGAACAATATTGTCGCAGAGGAATATGCCAAGGTATTGTATTTTTCTTTTTTATACGAGATATTAATTAATATGTTTTATATAAAAGCGTTACTAATTATTCCTTATTAATCGTTCATAGGATTGTGTCTGGTTGACGAAGAATGTGATTCTAAGGAAAAATGTATTAATGGTCAATGTACAAATCCTTGTGAACTAGAAAAGGCGTGTGGATTAAATGCATTATGTAAAACGGAAAACCACGTATTAATATGCAGTTGCCCCTATAGTTTCACCGGCAATCAGGATGTAGAGTGCGTAAGAAGTAAGTGTTATTGTCTATCTCTTGGGTATTTATTTTCTGTAATAACTCTTTAATTTAAAATAACTTTATTCCATATAGTTCCAAGACTGTGTGGGGCTGCTGGAGAATGTGAAGATGACCACACGTGTCAAAATTCTATGTGTGTGCCTCGATGCAATGCAGACGAAGAATGTGCTTCAAACGAAAGATGTTCTAAAGGAGTCTGCTTATGTATGTATTGTATATTGTTGTGAAATATGATTTTATGTGTGTATCTCAAATTTAATGCTAATGGATAATACTTATATTTTTGTTACATACATACATACATATCTTCACGCCAAATCCCTAACGGGGTAGGCAGAGAGTATCGAGTGCCAAATGG
>DWNR01001527.1:0-14857 GCA_018250455.1 Polygonus leo
CATTCGCTTCGTATATTTTAATTTGTTACAACCTTATGTAAGAAACAAGGAACAAATGAACAAAGGTATCGCTTTGAAAGTCATACTCCTTAGCATTTACAAGTATTTATGTAAGTACGTAAACCTTAGTTACGGCACTAGACAGAGAATTATGGTAGTTATTTGCAGATATATCCGAATCGCTTGTAAATTTCAGTTTTGAGCAGATGTGCAGAACATGTGGCACTCACATTGCTGTAAATTTTGCACGGCACCTTGCGTCACCTAAATCACGTTTGTTTTGAGCGTTTCTGCGGTTCCAACAACTGGCAGTGATTAAAATTTACGTGGCGCGACCAAGTATTAACGAGCGCGCATTGCCTGGGGCTTGTAGCGCAAGGCGCTCGAATAAATCCTGCGCGATGCACCTGCCGCGGACATCCAGCCAGCAATCTCGACTCGCTGCATTTTTAGAATACGACTTGCGACACTCGTCTTGGCTTTGCTGACGGCCTGACTAATGGGATAGACAATCATCCTTTTAATATGTTTACTTTCAGGACTATGTATGTTTGAACCTAGACAAAGATGGGTGCGGTCATGATTGCACTGTTTTACCGACTATGCTACTAATAACAAATATGCATGTCTACATTTGATAAAAGGTACTTTTATGTTTATGTAAACATGAACATTTAAAATATTGCTTTTGAATTTTATTTTTTTAGTTTTGACTTTCCTTTGTTATTTCGATTAGTCAACACAAGTGTTTGGCTTTATTTTCAACCCGTTACACATTGCGATTATAAATTGCCCCGCAAAGTTGTTTAAAGTTGGCAAGATACTGACGGTCGCCGGAAAACAATTAAGCGAACAAACATTTATGCTGAATGGGGATGACGAAATGGCAATCATACGCAGGTGTCAACCGGAATGTTGTACGAGGCAACATAAATATGTGTTGAATATTCAGATTGTGTGTCAGTACACGGTCGTTTACGCGGCGCCGGCGCAGGTGGCCGCGCTTCAAGGCTGAAATTCAAAACAGCCGTCACGCATGCGTGAATAGCGGTCTAGATTGTGACTGCTTATTTACCGATTCTGCAGTTTCATGAGCTCGTCGATAAACACGACTCGGATATTCGAAATGTCTGTACGTTTATTTCAATCGCTTTTCAGTCATTGTCGAGTAAAGTAGTAAATCCTGAATTAGGGTTAGATATTTATGTAAAAGACAAAGAGTAATTCTGACTTAAGTTGATAACCGAGGCGTTAGTTCATGTAATATGTAGTGATTGTTTACGAAGCAATGCGTGCGACGCCGTGTTGTGAAACTCAGCATCTCCGCTTTTACCTTCCCGCGCTTGCGAAATACGCAGGTGCGCGCCGCAAAAACACCGACACGGCCGATTTCATTTAGTTTTTATGCAACACTATCTCGCTATTCGAGCGGCGTGCCAGCGGTGTTCAACTACCTATTCTATTAACTATAACTAATTTGACCAACAATTATTTTTAAGTTAGATTTTTGTTTTTTGGGTAAAAATAAGTATTAATTGGTATCTATCTTAGATTTTAGGTTAACAAACATACTATTTTACGTTACATACAACAATGGATATTATAACAAGAGACACTTACCGTGTGATTGGAATGGTGTGGTGATGATGAGGGGGTTTTGTCAGCGCGGAGGATGGTGTTGGGCGCCGCTCGGGGTCCGAGTGGGCGGCGGGTGGTTTTCGGCGGAGTCTTGCACGCGGGAGCCAGCGCGGCCTCCGCCTCGAACTGCCCCACCGCGGGGTGGTTCTCCAGCGCCGACTGCAGGTCACAGATGTAATCGATGACGTGCTGGATGACTTCCAACTTCGAGATCCGCCTGTTCTTTGGCATGAACGGCACCAGGTCCTGGAGCTTGGAGAGGTACATTTGGATCTCGGCGTTCTCGCCGTCCCGATGCCTCTGCACCCGGCCGCTAGCGATCGCAGGCACCGACGCACCAGTCGCGCACACCGCCGTTATGGCTTTCATCGTGAGGGTCACTGAACACGAGCACTGGTTTGATATCGCGAGACGTAACGTGCGTTACGAACGAGCTGCGAGTGAGGAATGAGGAGATGTGCGCGCCCGACGTGGTATATATGGGTGCGGATGGGGCGCGGGGCGGGCCGGGGCGGACCAATGGGCGCGCGGAGGGGGCGGCGAAGCCTGATTTTCCCATGGCGGCGCGGCGGCGGCGTCTGCCTGCGCTGGGCGGCCCTGGCTAAGGCCGTTGCGCTCCTTGCGTACTTTGTCCTGCAATGTTTTGTTTTCACCTCAGTTATTACCTCCTTTTGATAATACTAAACGTTTTTCGACGACCTTTTCAGGAGAAAAGTGTCAATTGTTATGTTCAGTATTATGTTCGAAATTCTAATACATAATTGTATCTATTATTTATAATGATGAATTCAATTTCAGTGTTAAATTTGCTTAAAAGAAAACAGTAAGTACTTAACTACTCCAAAATTATTAACATTGTGTTGGGTTTCTTTGAAAATAAATGATTAGGAAATGACACGGTTAATCAAAGGTTGTTAGAACGTTGTTATAAACATTTAGGTAATTCATGTATAAAGTAATGTTTATTATACGTACCTACATTATGTTATCCAGCTAGTATGTTTTCTGTATCGGCAAAAAATATGTAGGTAGAAAAAAATATGGTTGTTTTTCTTGTACGATTAAGATACAGACGCCAGTTATTGTTTTTGTTCAACTTATGCAATAAGAACTTAATTTTTTTGTAACACAAAGAGTCTACTACATTTATCAATGTTTGGTTGTTTATGACAGACGTAAATACGTTTTTGCTAAACTGTCTTAGTAACTTAGTATCTATTTCCATAAGAAATATATAAAACGTTATTTATGATATTGTCTTGCAATCTGATTAGTCGTTGCAATCTATGAAATAAACATTATAACACTTGAGACATATTGTTTGATTTACGTACTAATAATAAATAGTAGATATGGAACATATTTATGAAAGATAATAAATAAACAAATTTAATTAAAATTATCTTTTATGTAGACCCTACTCTACATGAATAGGTACGTAGAGATGCTACTTATTTGAAAAAAATTGAAGTCTGGCAGACTTTTAGATATTAATTAACTTTTATTAGGTATATATGCATACCATAACTAATATGTGTAATTACTTAACTTGTTTAAGTAATTTTAGAATAATAAATAATATTTTTGTTGTTGTTGACTCTACGTGTGGCAGTTGCCTATTTTCTATATTAAGAGTTCATATAGTGTGACGATTACGTGATACGGGCATATTTTCATTCACTTACGCGACACAGTTATATATATTATATTTTTATTAGTAGGTACGTATATAGCTTTTAGTTACAAGTAAAATGAGAAACTTTGACCAAGTGCTACCCTATCCTAATAGCACGATTAGTATTAAGTACCTATTGTAGATTGATGATGAAGATAGAGCCATGGAATCCTTCAATATTGGAAATTGATTAAGGATACGGGTAAACTCAAATGGTTTGGTCAGCAACCAACTACTATACAAGTATAAAACCGATTTACCTACTACGTAAATACTACTCATTACTTGTCACTCACCACCAGATTTCGGACTGCTAACCTGAAATGCAAGGAGTTCAAACATAATCCTTTTTATAGCAAGCCTATACAGAAGTACGCGTGTTTATGTGGATTAGGGTCAAGTTATCGATAGTCACTACTATTCTACTACAGTTTTTAAAATATTAATTTTATTTGCAAAGTTCAACTTTTGTAATAATTTTAAGGTGATTGGAAAAAAATGTAGAGTAGAGTACGATTATGTTTTATTTATCCAAAACAGGTTTTATAATCTCTGTGTATACAATGTTAACTATATTACAACAATCAGTTTTGTTATAATATTAAATAAACGCTTCACGCGAGTCACTTCACACACCATAATTCACTGTTCTTGATATACTCAATACTTAAGAAATGTACATTCAGTATACCGATCTACCGACTACCTATACCAATATATTTAAAATAGACGCTGATTAATTATATGAAATAAGAGCTCGGTATTCTAATTTAATTTCTTTAGATAAGAGTATTGATTACAGACACGACTTTGCCATTTAAATAATGTCAAATATCACTTGTAATGAAATATGTCTGTTGGGCTAAACAAGAATATTTTATGTTCAACGGATAAAAATTTATTTAAATCACTAATAAACGCGTTTCGACTAAATTTAGAAGAAAATGGTCGTTTTCAATGGTGTTTGCTTATTTCACTTCGCTTGATTTAACACCTGAATGGTCGCTACCAACCACAACCTTTCACGATTAACGTCAAATAATACTGGAGTTACATCTATACCTTAATAATACTGGAGTTACTTTATCATAAGACTGTTATGGTATATCATTAAGAATTTAAATCAATATGGATTATCAAATTGTGTCAGCTTATAAAAAAACAACTTGAGAAAAAAAAACAACTTGACAAAAAAAGAGCTTGAACTACTCAATACTATTTTAAAGACTACTATACTATATTGTTACTATACGGTATTGTCTTTAAAATCTATAATTAATTGTTACGTGTCTTTGTTCCTTACATACATTACTTACTACTTACTCGACCCCACTTACTTCGCTCGGGTAGAATATTCAACGATACATATGTTATGTACCTACATAATAAATTTCATATGACACTTGTTGTTAATTGTAGACGAGTAAACACTCATCTAATCTCAAATGGCAGGCATTCCTTTCTTGGATATCGATTAACGAACTTACTTTGTCACACTTAAATAATACAAACACACTGTTTAGAAAAAATAATAAACCATGTCCTCTTTGAATCGGTGTCAACTACATGGATCTTTTAATTTAAATCTTAAAAATAGCATCGTAGCAAATCTTAAAAAAATCTATAAATTGTAGGTTTTATCTAATCCTCATAGTATACTATTTGATGACATCGAGAATTCTAATTTACTGGAAAATCAAGCTACTCGCTATAGTCTATTTTTCACATATGCATAACTACGTGTACGAACAATCAGGTTGTCACGGGGGTGGGACGGGGGACGCAGGGGACGCGGGGGACGCGGGGGGCGGGAGGACAACAATGGTCGTACGTGACGGCATCCACTTGACGCTCCCGACAGGTCGGAGGCTGCGGTGAGGCTTTGACGTCAATTTGATTAACAGATTCCCAAATTGAACCGCTTTTTGTGGGAAGCAATTTTTAACTATAATGGGACATCATTGTTACGCTTTATGCAATTCGTTATATGTTCTAAGGGTGTTAGCCGACTGTATGTAGAGGTACTAATGTTTATTGATCTATATAAGTACAAGGGAGAGTTGATATTTATGTATAATCACCTGACCTGGAAGACGTTGTTATGCCAGTAACTTTCAATCTGTAATAAAAAAATTGAGGACATTATTCGAAATAAAATATCCTATATTCTAAGTTGGACGAAGTTACATATGTGTACGAAATTTCATTAAAATCATTCCAGTTGTTTCGGAAGTTAGCTCGGACAAACATCGTAACACGACATTTTTATATATAAAGATAAAGATTAAACTTACAATATAGTTCATCTCGAAGAATCGATATCGATAAGTTTAGTAAACATTACGAACAACTTAATTAGAAATGGTAGAGCACGTCGCCCGTCAAAATCTAAATTACATTACATGATTAATTTGATTTCGATTACCGCATACCTGGCACCTATTAATGCACAGGGAGTGATGCAAGTGGGATTCCAGAAGCATTGATCATTTACTGAATGAAACATTCCACGAGACGCAGGGATTTTGACAAGCTTGCCAAGATTATCACGTCCGAAGGTTATTAAGAGAGAAACTAATATGCGCGTACAATTTAATAAATCATACGTTACGGTATCATACTCAGCATTTATACTACATATTTGGATTTAAAAATGTTTGTATGTAAAAGATCACAAAATAAATATTTTTATTGTTTATGAATTATAAAAGAAATGAGGATTACTCGGTCATTCAAATAACTTTACGGTTATGTCAAAAATACGAGACTTGTATTTGACGGGGAAGGGTAGGGTTAACTACCCTTTGGCCACTGACACTAGTAATGATTTAATCAAAATTAGGCCTATGTCCAGCAGTGGACCTCAAAAGGCTGATGATGAAGGATGAATCAAAAATAACATTTTAATGTGTGAAAGCCAATGTCTAGAAATATAATTTGAAAGGAAAATATAGTATTTTATAAATATTTTAACGTTTTTGTTAATTATTTTAGTTTAAAGTAGTCATCGTTGACTATGGATATTTATTTCAAAATGATTTTGAGCTTCGAAAAATCTGCTGATAATTATTGCTAGCTATCTCAGGTTTGTCTGTCACATATTCATGTGCAGCAAAGGCACTAACAACTTACCAGTTTTATTACTGGTATTAAATATCCGAAAGTTAATAATTATAAGCAGATAAGATATACGTACGCAAATGTACTGACTCCGTTAGTTAAAGATCTATGTATATCTTATTTATAAATATATGAAATAAGATATCTATCAAGATTAGTCATGATATTGCATAGATTATGCATATAATTATTAAATATTATTGGCGTAATATTTAGTTATGGTAGCAATCTTATGTCTTAATCCTCAGTAGGCTTGAGCGAAGTTAAAAAGTCCTTTCCGACCACACAAAGAGATCCGTTTTTGGTACGGCAATAACAAAAGTGAGTACAAAAAATCAGCATAAAGTCACCTTGGACAGGGAGTAAGGAACTCAGGTAGTGAATTGCTTAATTTTGTTATTCGACCACTCATGACGTAGTAGGCGATTTAATAAATTATCCTAATATAGGTAATTTGTTGGTGTCGAGCATGTCAATGTGTTTTGATGCTTCTTATTACAGTATTGCATTTCTGATTGATTCTTTACTGGAATCTTTTTGAGCATTAATTAAAAATATATAATCTAAGAATTAAATTGTTTTCATATTTGTAGTGTTGTGGGTTTATGTAATATGAAAGTATCCGTTTCAATTATTTGTTACTACTGTATTGTATTCGGTAAATTGTTGAGAGATATATTATTCATTATACACCTACAGTTACAGGTATACCGTGAACATAATTGAACACGTTCAATTCTTGACCGAAACGTGTTTTCACGGCTACCTCGGACATTAAATTGGTTCTCAGACAATATTATTCATGTCAGTAAATGTATTGTCTCCTCACGTATTAGTCCTTTCCACTTCCTTCAATATTGCATTAAAAGCACCTTACACAGCAATTTGCTGTAGTATTTGTTTTAGATAGACAGGTATCGTCCTTTGTTGGAGTTTGAGATAACTGAGAAAAAAATGTAACAAAAACTCGGTCGACAACACCTCAAAATCAAAAGGACAGTAAGGTGCTTATACGGCTTCGTCGGACGTTGAAAAAAAGAAATCTTTCCCGTCATATAATTCAGTTATTGCAGGTGTTGTAAATGGTGTTTATGGTACACTCGACTAAACGTTCGAGTGTGAAATTTTGAGACTGTCGCAACATTATAATTACAGTTTTAGTTTAAGAAGTCGATTCGAAAAATTCTCATCGAATACGTAAATCTACGTACATTATATTATAAGTAAGTATACAGTACTATTAAGTACAGTACTAAACGTAAAAGCTAGTTTTTTTATTCAAATAACACTTTTTAACGTAAAAATAGAAATAATCATATAAAACTTTTTCTAGCAGTAGTAGAATTTTTTCAACTTTATATTCTCCTAGTTAAGGAGTGCCATCTCTGTTCCGATCTGAAGGATGTCATAAGAAATTATGTACAAGGACCATACGCATTGTTATTGTATCATTATCATAAAAAAGTAATTCTTTACAGTGTTGTCGACATGACATTTAAATGTAATGTAATTCATTACACGTAACAATAACGTACATACATACATAACATACATAACATACACCTTTATCTTAGACTTAGAACATAGTTTGAAGGTGCTACAATTGCGTTTATACTTAGTATCTATTCTTGAATATTTTATATCTAAACCTAGCAATAAGGCAGACGGGCTACTTGATGGCAAGTAAGTAGTCACCGTCGCCTACGGACATTTGCAGCACCAGAGGGACAGCCAATGCATCACCGGGTTTGGAGGAGAGCTATTTTCGGACCTTTTTTGAAGAACCCCATGTTATAGAGCATCGGGAATATCTTGGGAGGAAGCTCATTCCACATCTTGCACGAACGAGGTAAAAATGAGCGTGCAAAACGAACTCTTGATCGCCACGAGTCCAGTTGATGTGTATGATATATCCATGTATATTAAAACTTTAGCAGTAGATTTATTGTTTCAAGTGGTTCTGGAACGCCTTTAATAGAGTACCTCATAATTAACACGAGACACTAGAATTTTGTCTCAGGACCAGTAACGCATATAAAACCTCAATTAAAAACCTTAAGATTTTCCGTGGATTATGTGGACTACCATATATAAACGGGACTTTATATTTTACCTTAATAGGATATTAAATGCTCTCACGAAATATGGAACCAACTAATATTGCCATTAATATCAACAAATAACTTATACTAACTATCCTATTAGCCAAGATGGCATGGGTTATAGTGGTAATTGCCATCCGATGGACTGCATGCTGTTTGGTAATTAAATTACGTTAAATTTAAGTAAGTAACGAAAGACTATTTGGGATAAGTTACAACTTCACAGCTCATTTGCTGCTATGGTCATGTTTGTAAAAAGTGCGCAGGTAAAAAGTAAGCAGGGTTTTGTGATTGATTGGTACAAAATGTTGATAATATCTGTACCGGTTGATCAAACTCGTACAATTGAACCGGTATCCTCTTAGTCTTCAATAAAGCAATTATTGTGTTTTGTCTAGAGATGTAGTTGCTGACCATGTTTAATCATGAGATGGTTCGCGTTTGTTATATGGGGGAACCACTTAAATATTTATTTTATTCTGTCTTAGTTTTGTTGTTTAACTGAAATACATCATCTGTGAAAATGTCAACTATCTAGCTATCACGGTTCATAAGATACAGCCTGGTGACTGACAGGCGGACGGACTGCGGAATAACTTAGGGTCCCGTTTTACCCCTTTGGTAGGGCACCCTAAAAATAGGCGTTATACTTATAGACCTGTAAACTTCTTGTGGTACAACGAGCTTACCTTTTTGATCCAGATTTAGATGAGTAGGTACCAGTTTCGACATAAAATCCCCTTAGGACCCTACATATGAGTAAATGACTACCGAATTAATTTTCATTTGTATTCAAAGCGTATATTCAGACATTCATGACGTCTTTGTTGTATTGATTGGGTTACTTTCATTAAGGCCTTTGCATTAGACGCGGGGGGCGGTTTCACCCCGCGCGTGGCGTGGGAGTGCCGCGCGCGTGCCGCTCCCATCGCGTGATACCCCTGATTGATCAGGACTAGTTACACTAATATTATCCGATTCATTTGTTAATGCACCGTAATGTACAGACGGTATCACCTTGCGTGTGGGTGGCGGCGCTTGGTTTTAACACTGTCATTTGAAGGCGTTAGTATTTGCATTATTTGTGGTTTGATCAAGCTCCTAATGTTACAGCTATTTATAGGCTATATTGTCCGAATAAGGCACAGTGGACAGATTCTGGTTTTAGTGGTATACCTGCAATATAATTGACTACAATAAGTTTTTTTTGGATTTGCAGACCTCTATAAAACTTTCAAAAAAGTTTTCAGCAACAAAATTGTGGCCACCTTTAACATTTCTTCGATGTTACAAAGCACTTATATCTTGAGATACGGTATTCAAAAAAAGGCCCTTTGCGACCAGGCATTATAAATACATTTCGAATAGACCAATATTGCGAGTAGTTGAAATAAATAATGCATTGGCTTTAGGCCATAAACGACCGCTGGCTATATTGGACTTGGGTCGGCGTTATTACTCCTCCGCGTGTACTTATTGACACAGCAAACAGCACTATATTGCGACCCCCGGCTCCCACGGGAGGGCGCGAGAAATCCCTTAATTCGTGACCTGCAGGTGCGGGCTCATTACGCGCTTTCCCGCCACGTGGCGGTCGTGTGCGTAATATCGAATGCTGTTTGGATCCAATGCGCTGCACGCACCAGAACAATCGCTTTGATCGACGTAGATCAATATACAGAGAATGCATGAATCATGTTATTTATTGTATGTAGGTACTTTACCCATTCCTCGCGTTTACATATTGGTTTAGTAAATGAGATGATACATTATGTTCAAAAACGAAAATAGGCAGCGTTTAAAAAGTTTTTTAAACCAATGAAAGAGACAAATGGTTATAGGTATACCTTGTTAATTATCGTAGGTAATTTTTAATTTTATTTTACTTTATTGTATGAAATATTCGCAAGCAATTCGCTTGGCAGGCGGTAGAACTCGTGTAACATAACCCTTCGTGGAGCAATTTTCGTATTTTTGCTTTGGGTAGGTTTGATGCCGGATATAATACACGACGAGGTCTCTTAGTCTTCAGGGGAAGCAACGTATATATTGTGTACTCGTACCTCAACTATGACGCACTTGGGGTGATTATAAAAGTCTATAAGCAGCAGTGACCACTTACTATCAAGTTCATGGTCGTTTGTTAATTTTATAAAAAAAACTTACATTTCAATAAAGAAATGATATTTAGTTTCTTTACTCCGAAAAAGAATTACGCTTATGTTTTTCGTGTTACTTCTTGTGATCAATCAAATCAGATGGAGCAAACAAAAAACTGTAGGTCTATTTAACGTAGGTACACTTCTAGACAGGTTCTGTAAATTAAATCGGATTGTTTGGATCGTGATTGTTGGTGTGGGAAAGTCCGTCGTTATGCATGGAGGCGGCTAGCGGCTGCGGCGCTGAGGACTGAGTCCGATGAGAATGGTCGAGTTCTCGTGTGAAGCGCGCAGCGGGGTCGCAGGTCGCTCGTAATTACCGCCCGGTGCACGCGCCAAGCCCGCCTCCAACACGATTTGGACATGAGGTTCTACGTTCCTGTGTTACTACACCTTATCTTGATATAAAAAAAATCCAAGTCACGATGTTTATCCACATTAATTCCCAAAGATGAGTATCTTTGGTTTGATGAATATTTTTATGTATCTATGTGTAACTTGATTTAGCTTGAGCGGATGTTTTTAAAATTGGCAAGTAGATGAAAAATATATACAAAAGTGGTCACTAACTCAATAATTCTAATTAAATATGATGTCTTGTGATGATATGATGAAAACTATTTGATCTGTGAAGCTTGGTAATACATGCGTAAATGTACGTAGAAGACGTAAGCAAGAGTCCATATTTCATTTTCTGAGATCAATCCAACTACGTAGCACCCGTTTATATGAAAATTGCATTAAATAAATCGTACTCCATAGTGGTCAAAACTAGGCTTTGCAATAACATATCATGCACATATAGGCAATTGATACACACATAAATCAATATGTTTTTCTACAAAAATAGTTCGTTCATCGGCATCGGCAACGTAATCGCCAATATATCGTTTCGTATTCGTAGCGACAGGCAATTTAACGGCTTCATCTTATCTTATTGCTTTAATATCTTATACTTTCAATTACTCCCGCATAATAGCGTACAAGATTGCTCATTTCCATGATCAATGGTATCAGCCATAACCACTTCATTACACCCTAGGATTAATAGCGTAGCAAGATACGCGGGGGGTTTAATTCGCAATAAGCGTAAAAGGCATTTAATAATGCAGACGTCCGTCCACGTGCGTATGCAATGAACAAATACCTAGCAATCGGCGTAATGAAGGCGCGGGGAGGAGGGGCGGCGAGGGGGAGGGGGTCACGCGGCCGACACGCGACGGTATTCAAATATTCTTCTCGGGGCGAGGGTGGATTTCTAAAGCCATTACATTAGATATTTTGTTGCTATCTTAGTAATAGGGTAATGTCCCAGAGCGTGTTTCTATGTATTAATAAATTGTGTATTCATTCCTAATGTTATTACATTTGAAATCACAAGTTTAATGCTTTGGCGTTGTGTCCAAGGCCTTTAAACTACAAAGGCGTATACTTGATAAGTCTTAGTAAATCATTTGTGATTTTAAGGGTAATTTGATCTAGGTGTATGAACGTAGGTATATTTAGAAATAAAATATGTAGTTAGGGAATATGTAGGATTAATGTCAGTGCTCGTGCTTAAATCGTTTATAGAATAACGTACCTAACCTACGTTTGTTAAGATCGTTTGTCCAGTAACTACTTATCTATTATTTCTACCATAGCATTTTAATTTACAATAGCAAATACAATATTATTGTTCGCATTAAAACAATATTATTTACTGCTTCAAGCGGCACTCAACTGTTTACATAAACAACGTGTGCAGCCAACAGCACAAAGAGCTGCTGTTGCGACGTCAAAACGAAACTCCCACAGATTTATTATAAAAACTGTGTCGATTTTCCCACAATAGTTACGATAATGAATGCTGGGGATCAAGCGGATTGAATCACTATGAGCGTGACGTCATCCCGCGATATTGTAACCACTTTAACAAAAATCAGTCGAGCGTGAGTAGGACTTGCACACGAATGGTTCTGTACCATCAGATTTTGAAAATACATATTTTTTGTTATGTTTATTTTAAAGTTTTAGAATTTGTTGTTGTAACGGCCATGGAAACACAATGATTTGTAAAAATTGCAAGTATCTACTTATTCCGGTTCACAAGATATCTGGGGTTAAAAAGACTGAAAATACCACTTGCCCCTCTTTTATTTTATACTTTTTTTAGATTTTCAGTGTTTGTTGTTATAGCGGGACTTTGGCAGGTGGCAGATCTCGTTTAGTTCGAGCGAGGAAGTATCACCGCCACCCTCATAATCCGATAACCCTCATAATTTCGAGGCAAGGCGAACATCGTAGTTCTCAGGGGTAGCAACGCATCTGTCATCAAACTTAGGTATGATTTAATTGTGCTTTGGGATGATTACTGATGTCCATGGGCGGCAGTGACCATTTACTATCAGGTGGGCTGCATGCACATTTGCGACCTTTATACTATAAAAGAACACCTATAGGAATACAGAATCTGTAAAAACCTCATGTGCAACTGTTCCGATTCATGTGATAGAGGCCTATGACAGACGGACGGTCAGCTAAGTCATACTAATAGTTTCCCATTGGCACCCTTTCGCTACGGAACCCTAAAACTACTAATATGCACACCCAAACTTTTTTTGAAATGGCACAGAAGCTATGGGTCTCATTACGTTGGCGAAAACGCATGGGGTGTTGTGACATGGCGTGGGAGCAGCCTCCATTGTGAAGGCACTTAACTCCCTGATAAAGGAACTGTAGGACCATTAGACGGATTCGTTTTGCTCATTCGATGTCGCTGATGAATGGACATTGGATTATGATACGTAAAGAGATTTCGATAAAGGGGCCGCTGGAACGAATACATCACTATGATATTGATAGTAAAGTTATAAGTGACATTTTTAATCGTTAAAGTAAGTGGCGTGTTGTTCTTTGTTGCTGTATTTTAGCGACTTTAAAAAAGGTTCTCGGTTCTCTTTGCGTGGTACGATAAATTGCATCTTCGCTGATTATAAAATGCTAAATGCATAATTTTTAAATCCATTTACTACACAGGCTTGATGATGATTAAATATACAACCACATCTAGGAAATCGGTTTTAACTTCGTTTTCCTATAGATTTAAAAATTGGCAAGTATGATTAATTTGGATGAAAATGTTATCGGTGTATTACCGACTTCATTTGATGATAATTAAATTAAACATTTTTTTATTCATACAACCAAATAAACGTTACTCAAGCTCCTAGACGAGCTCTCGAAACTACGTAGATACGTATTCATTCTTATTGGTAAAGTGAAGAGTATAGCATCAATTAAGTAATTAAAAATAATTATATACCGATAATTAGATACTGATGATTGGGCGATAATCACCAAGTAGTACATAGAAACAACTTTAGCAATATTATATGCTATATGCATAGGTAAATATTGTACAGCTGCGTGAGTACCTAGTTGTTATTAAAATTTACGTGCCTAATATCAACATAAAATCCCAGTAAGGTAAGGTAAGTTAGTATATCGATTTCAACAAACGACAAAATTTACCCATTAAAAAAAATGTATATTAAGTAAAGCTTTTATTGAATTAAAATGTACGGGTACCGGTCGCAAGGGCAGATCGTTATCGAAATATTTTTTATGCGAAATATTGGTATTAAAATTGCGGAACAAAATCACCATATTCAAGTACAGTTATTTGTTCGTCACATCCACAATGCAAACCAATGAGCCGTGAATAGCATTATTAATATTTCGAGTACTATTAAGGAGCGTAAAATAGGCCCGAATCGGGGTGAAAGCCAGGTGTAGACGTAATACGGGGTACGATATCTTGATTCACTTTAAACGTATGAGGGTTTTATGAATGTTGTTTTTTGGTGAAAGGATCGCCCTTAAACCTTTGGCTTCAATTATATTTGACCCTAATTGCAGATGATGCGATACGGAACCATTGTTGTCGAGTTGACGGCGCTATTGGTTTGTTTGCACTTTTTATTCTTGGATGCTGGATAAAGCATCTGTTTGGAGTTTTAGAGCTCGTAAGCTATTGTTGGTTTCTTAGACAAGCGTTTGTGGCGCAACGGTGTATTTTATTGGCATGCCGGCGCATTGAGGTGGATGTTGTGTTTGTTATTTATTGTTCATGTTGGTTAATAATAACGTCACATACGTTATTATTAACCAACATGTGTTTC